>VOQJ01012218.1:12595-28897 GCA_015052665.1 Apistogramma diplotaenia | reverse complement strand
GTGATTGGCCAAAAGAGCATGACATTTATTTTGGCAGAATCACAATCCTTGATCTGCATTGTGATTCTGCTCAGTGATTTGATGTGTGTGTGTGTGTGTGTGTGTGTGTGTGTGTGTGTGTGTGTGTGTGTGTGTGTGTGTGTGTGTGTGTGTGTGTGTGTGTGTGACATGATATCTACGTCTTTTAGCTTGTATGTCTTTCTAGTAAAAATGTAGAACAGTAGAAGAGCCAACTAATTTCAGAAGAACAGATTTACTTTATAATTAACTTATAGCAAACTGAGAAACAGTATCACCCACCTTTAAACTCAAGAGCAAGAAAAAACACGGGATCATAACATTTCTAGGAACTTCCAATCTGCTCAGCATTATTATGTGCTATATTCCGAATGGATGATAAGTAGATATAGAGTGTTTTAGGGTGTAAAAAAAATTATTAAAAATTACTATTGAATTACTCATTTGCAGTATTGCTACCAACAGTGCAGTCTTTGCCTCCTCCAGTTGAAGCACAACTTTTCACAGCCTCTCCCCTCACTAGCAGATGAAGTACATATTTGCAATTTATTCTTGATGGGACAGTTGAGGGACCAGGAGAGCAGGACGAGAGCATAGGTGGAACGACACACTGGATATAACCGGTGCAGACTTGAACCCAGGGCTCCTGCAGTGGTCTTTAAGGATATGGTTTTTAACAGGATTACACAATAATTTTTTTTCTAAAAATAAATCAAGAAACAAAACTGTATTTCAGTTAAAATCCTAAATTGAAGGTGAGAAAAGTCCACTAGACAGAAGTATTGGCACCCTATCTTACCAACTCTATTTGATCAGCAACAAAAAAATGGTACCTAGTCTCCAGAAGCACAGCACTATATCATACAACCTAAAACTCTTATTAGAAATTATTACAAATCTATCAGAAAACTTGTTTAAAACTTACTAAATTATATTGTTATTTATTTGGCTAGTGACAAAATAAATTCATCTTTTTATACCCAGATTTGAGCCAATACACTGGACTTCTGAGTCAGAAATTAATCAAGTATAACATTCAACCACTAAAACAAATTTTTCTGTTCAGGAATGCAAATAAACAACTCAAATTTGGGGTATCAAGCAAAATTGAATAATGCAGTGTTTTGCTGTTTTTTCTGCTTTTTGTTCAACTGAATTTGAACATTCAAGAATAACAACAATAATTACATTTTAGCATTAAAATATGTGGATTAAAGAGCTGGCACTTACTCGTGGATTAACAATTCCAAAAGTATAAATAATGATTTTGGTAATAAATATGTGTCTTTTCACTGAACTGCAATGTTGAAACTTCAGTACCTGATGTAAGACCAGTATTTCAGAGCCTCAACTAACAATATCGCCACGATTGGTCATCTTTTGTTATACCACACTTATTATGTCGGTCCAAAATCTTTTCTTTATTTTGTGTCTGTCTATGCTATTGAAGACATAAATGTTTCTCCCACATTCATTCTTTACAGCAGCAGATCAGTCAGCTTTTAGCTCTTTTTTTGGTCAAATTAGTTTAATAATCTTCTTTTTCCATTTGAATCTGTATACAGATTCCTTTTATTTTCTTTGGTAGATTATTTCTTTAATAGATGCTTGGTATTACCACACGTACAAACATTCACACACTTAGGCAGAACTAGCTTCGGCATGCTCTCATTGAGAATCGTTGAGTTTCTAATCCTCTGAGCAGCCAGCTGGATGAGAGGCATTGAGTTACACACACTCACACACTGCAAGGTGATGAGTGAAGAACTGTAACCATGGCCTGCCAAATCCCCGCACAGAGATCACTCAATCTGTCAAACCAATGCCTGCGCGCAGTATAGACACTCGCACATCTTGATGCAAACACCCTTCCATGAGGGGATTTGGTGTAACCGATCAAACAAAATAGTTACAGGAATCAGTGTGTGAGCACAGTCGGCCATTTCTCTCAAATACTGAAAGGAGAGATTACAAGGAGCATTTTTTATTTTGTTCGCTCTTCAAACAGTGAGGTTACACAAAAGTGGACGGATATGCTGATTAATGCTGAGGTCTTTCACAATAAGCCAAACTAGTGAAAGGAGTACTTTGCATGCACGTTTTGCTTTGTATGCCAAAAGCCTCTTTGACATTTTCATTATCGTTGAGGCTTAATCACCTGGCAGAATGAGCGTGTATGTGCTAAAACAACTAAATATACATCGGAGTTTCTGATTCAAGGCTTCACCTTTGGTCTACATTTGTTAGTCAGCCTGTAAGACTCGACACAAAAGGTGAAGAAAGAGGGGAGTGAGAGACGAGGCTGAGGCTTTTCATGAAAGAGACCCAGCAAACATACTTAGATGTGACTTAGTGTCTTTTTTTATATATTTCTTTCCCTCTTTCAACAGTTATACTCCACACCCCTGCTCCATGTGCATTTTTCCTCTCTTTTCACTGAACTGCAATGTTGAAGCTTCATAATCTCAAGAAGACAAGGCAAGATTTGTCCATGTTAAAAATAACCTGCATCACTTTTAGCTCAGGGTGACATGGAAATTATTCAATGGTCTTTTGTCAGAGGAACATATCAGTCCAAGCTTCTGTATCCTTCAAACCTACAATTACTTGATGTTCAATGTCAGACAGTTTTATATAGAATAAGTTATTAACATCAATATGTTTTACAAGAATGAAAATATTCGAGGGGTTTGTTGGTTAAACAAATTAATACTTTTAATTGAAAGTGTGTGTAAAAGGTCTGGCATGTATGCGTGCAGATAAGCAAGGGTATTGTCAGTTTTCATGCCACGGTATAGCATAATACTGGTATTGGCTAATAACAAACACCTTCAGGGTTGAAATATAAATGCTGTGTCTTCAAAATGGTCAAATAATTAGTTCCACAGAAAAATTTGTCACACTTTTTTTTTCTTTGACAATCATATTTTTTATATGATTATATAAATAAACAGCTTTCTGTATGTAGAAGTATTGCTGAATTCTTAGTAACTCCTCAGTAACAGTCACAAATGCCAGTCTCTGCTGGTGCAATTATACCACATAAAACAAAGAGAGTGTCCTTGAAATGGGTCAGGATTGTGGAAGCACTAGTTTTGGATTGAAATCATTTACCACTAGGACAAATATGTATCTGTGTGTGATTGCTTGTGCACCAATGTGTGTGGTCCTGACCTGTCCAGTGATCCTGGCTGTTGAAAGGCCAAAGTGTCTTTGCCTCTCCAGCTGACTCCACTCTGCTGTCGCCTCTGAGTGTATGCCTGCCTCTGTGTGTGTGTGTGTGTGTGTGTGTGTGTGTGTGTGAGTGTGAGAGAGAGAGAGAGAGAGAGAGAGTGCTTTGTTTCTGAACATGTGTGCAAGCTTATCAGTCTGTGATAGAGCGAGGAGAGAGTTGAAAGGTTTCAGAGTCTCGGTGTCGTGAGATCTCTTGCAGACACCTTCAACTTTGCTGTGGCAGCTTCCTGTCGCCATGTACAGATTGGAGTTGCATGTAAATCTAGGTCAACTTGACCCTTGATCTCACTGATACAGCTCATAAGTTCTATATATCCATCTGTCCAGCCATCCATTTTCTTCCACTTATCCAATTCAGGGCTGGAGCCTATCCCAGCTGGTGTGGGGCGAGAGGCAGGGTACACCCTTGGGACAGGTTGGCAGTCTGTTACAGGGCTAGAACAAAGACAGACAACCATTCACACTCACATTCACACCTATGGGCAATTTAGATTCACCAATTAACCTAACCCCACTAAGTGCATTTCTTTGGACTGTGGGAGGAAGCCAGAGTACCCGGAGAAAACCCGCACAGACACAGGGACACAGGGAGGACATGCAAACCCCACACAGAAAGGCTCAAGCCCAGGACTTTTTGCTGTGAGGCAGCAGCGCTAAACTGCCATGCAATAAAAATTATTTTAGAAAAATCCTTCCAGTTGATCTTTCTTTTTCTTTCTTTTGTTTGACAGTGGTGGTAGATTCTTTGCTCCTCTGTCTTGTGCTGTGTTCTCCTTCACAAATAGAACATTAAGGCTGCTGGTGCTAATGGTGGGATTAGTCCCTATGCTGACAGCCTTCATCTCTGGACAGACAGATGGATGCCGCACACAGAAACAAATGTGGCTGCACCCACATGCAAACACACAGTCAGACATGTAATGTCAGCAGAGGGGAGTTCAAATAACAGGTACTGGTTTTGCTCTTGCTGGTAGAGCGAGCGATATGCCAACTGGAATTCACAGCTGCATATTTATTTGTGTTTCCAAACCTGTATTGATTTACACACAGATAGATAGCAGGAATACTGGCTTTAGTTTAAGATATTAGTTGTCTCTTGTCTCTGGAGAGCACATTTGTAAAATAAGTCTCCTTTTCACAAAAACATCTTGGCTTTGTTTTAAGCTCAGGTGTATTTTGTTGAGTGCTGGCTTGTTTTCTTTGTTTCAGTAATCTTAGAGCAATGTTGTATGTGGATCCGTTCTCAGAAACACACTTAAAACCAGCCATGCTTCCTATTTTAAGGATAAAAAGGTGGACAAGGTTGTTGTGTGATATTGTGTCAGTGAATGTGATGAGTACAGTATGATAAAAAAAAAAAGATGGAAATATGGGCAAGACTAAACATGTGGATGTAAACACAGGATGGAGGTGATCTTTATTTAAGGCGAGTTTTTCTGCTTACATGCTGAAAAGTAAATAAGAGAGATGTGTAATTTGTCAGGCATTTCTAGGTGCTTCAAGCATGCATGGGAAATTATGACAGTACTAAAGATTATATGATAACATAATTTTTCTTTATACAAATTTCAAATATTTTAACAAAAGTAGCTGAATCTGTTGCTGTAAAACTACTCATTTGCACTAATTAGAGAGGGTAAAACTAGTTTAATGGCCTACTGGAAGAGCAATGGACTTGTTACATCACATTTTATTGAAATTATAAGAGAAGTAAATTGTTACCAGCAATGTTAAAGAGCTGACAGTGAATTCATCTGACATGATACCACCTAGGCAGCACGGTGGCGTGGTGGTTAGCACTGCTGCCTCACAGAGAATGACATCTGGAAGGGCTGGGTTTGATTCCATCCTGGCCCAGGCTTCCCTCTGTGTGGAGTTTGCATGTTCTCCCTGTGTCTGCGTGGGTTTCTTCTGGGTACTCCGGTTTCCTCCCACAGTCCAAAGACATGCACTTACTGGGGTTAGGTTAATTGGTCACTCTAAATTGCCCATAGGTGTGAATGTGAGTGTGAATGGTTGTCTGTGGCTCTCTGTGTTGGCTCTGCAACAGGCTGGCGACCTGTACAGGGTGTTCCCTGCCTCTCGCCCAATGTCAGCTGGGATAGGCTCCAGCCCCAAGCGACCCTGAATGGGATAAGCGGAAGGGGATGGATGGATGATGCCACCTAGTTGTGCCACAAACAGAGTTCAGTAAAATAGACAGTTGAGAGTGAGCAGTTCTATTTGTGCTACATCTGATGTTAATCAGCTGTTGTATGTTTGTTTTATGTTTTTGTTTTTTGTTTTTTTCTAGTGATTTGATGAAGATGAGGTGTATTTATTTCACATGAGTCAAACTGTCTGCTCGGATCCAAGCAAACTGAGGATCTGTGTAGAAAAAATAAAAAAATTGCACTCACTGTTTATGGATTCTGTCTCTTGGTCCTCACTGAATGGAGGAGGGATATGAGCAAAGAGAAAACTGGTAGTCTGGGATTTGTGTAACTCAGATGTTGTAGGGTTCTTGGTTTAGAGTGTGAACCTCTGCATGTCATGGTCCTGGGTTTATTGCTCAGCTTTTTTGGTCTTTTGAGCTGTGTTTTGGGAATGTTCTATTGATCCTTGGTTGCTTGGTGTCATTATGATTTGGTTTATTAATTTTTTTTCCATGGTGCGTCGTCATCATTGGTTTCCCCCTGCTGTGTGCTCCCCTGTCTGTCAATGTTTCTGTTCTGCTGGCTCCGTCCAGCTCTGTTAAGTTCTGCATTTCCAGCCAAAAAGCTCAGAGTTAAAGCCTTGTCTCTCGATTCCTCAGCCTGCCAAGAGTACCTGGCTGCAGGCAAGAGGGCGCCGCCATACCTCAACTCTTTTCCGAAACTCCACAGGAAGTTGTTCTATACTGGAAGTCACATGACCTTTATGGTGGAAGTGGGTCTTCGTGTGGTAATTCCAGTGATTATTACAGTTCTTAATTTACATTTTCAGGTCTTGTTAACACCTTTTATGTTTGCTTCTCAGGGGTTAGGGTCAGGGGTCGGGGTCAGGGGTAAAATTTAGCTCAGGAACTGACTCGAGCAATTTCCCAGTGATAAACTCACGACGAAGACTAACTTCCTGTGGAGTTCTGAAATAGAGTTGAGGTATGGCGGCGCCCTCTTGCCTGCAAACAGGTCCCTCTCCAACCAGCCTGCCACAGCTGCTACATGACTCTGCAATAGTTCTATCAAACAACATCACACCTGTCATATCTTACTGTTACACAGTGAAGTAATTACAGCAGCTTGAGTAGATCACTGTTCTTCTCTTTCCAACTTTTCTCTTAAGACGGACATCCTCGTGGTGAGTTGTGACTTGATAACAGACGTGGCGCTTCACGAGGTGGTCGATCTGTTCCGGGCCCACAATGCAACACTCTCCATGCTGATGAGCAAAGCCCATGAATTCACAGAGACCGTCCCAGGCCAGAAGGGCAAGAAAAAGACAGGTAAAATGAAAAGAAATCATAATAGAAGATGAGACCATTTACAGAATCTGCTTCTTATTTAATGTAATGTTCAGGTTTTTTTTTTTTTACATATTTCTGTTCAATGGTTAAAGATAAAGATTAAAAAAGTATTTTTTTTATTTAAAATTTGTGACATACTATTTTATTGTTTTAATATTACATTTTTCTCCAGCGGAGCAGAGGGACTTTGTTGGTGTTGATCAGTCGGGGAAGAGGCTGCTCTTCATGGCCAATGAGGCAGATCTGGAGGACGGACTGTCAGTCAGGAAATCCATTATGAGAAAGTAAGTCTCAGAAACACGGTTACATTACTATGCTATAATTTCAAAAAGGCCATTATAAACATACATTATAAATGTTATGTTTATAGTGTGAACATTCAATCATGCCTGATTTTGTTCAGTTCACTTTTTGTTTGCTCAATTTCACTGTTGAATCTTTGTTTTTGTTCACTTCAGACTGGATTGAAGGGGTCTCTGTCTTCTAAAAAGCTCCTGATTGTTCAGCCTCAGTGAAATGACAGCTGTTCGCAGCAGGTTTTGTTAGCTAAAGCAAGTCAGTGTTTATTCTTCAAATTGCTGAGCATGTACAGCACGTGTTCTCGGGCAGGTTCTTCTTCCTCGATGCGTGGCTCAGTGTTTGGAGGTTTGCCTGATGGTGATGTGTTCTGTACATCTGTAGGTTCTTAGCCTTGGCAGAGCAGATGTTTAAGTTTCTAATCAGTCAGTGTGTTTTAGGGTGAAGGTTCTGTGGTGGCTGTGTGGGATTTTTGTTACAGGAAGAGCATTCTAGGTAGGTTTTTGTTTCGAAGTCCTAAAATGCATGTATGTGAGAGAGCGGGTGATTTGGGAGCTCGTAAATACTTCATGGAGCCAAAGACACTGTAAATTCTGGCCAATAAGAGGGGGGCCAGAGCAGCTGCTCGCATGCTTCTCTGCACAGGCAACTCTTGAGGCACACGCTAACATATATACACACACATACACATTCTGTCTTATTTCATAAACTCAGAAATGCTTATATGAACACATAACACAGCCTCGAGGCGCACACTGATCGAGAGAAAACAGTCACACATTGTCACAGTGTTATGGAAACCTATTGAGCCCACAGCTAAACATTTACAGCTTATATTGAAAGACAGCCAACATTTAAAGCACCACTGATCATTTCTATGCTCACATGCCGCACACCCATGCAAAATTATTTTTTGCCCCGAGGTAGTAAGCAAATTAACTGTATTCAACAACAGTAAACCCCAGTTAAAAATCACAAATTACATGTACTGTACAAACAAATGTACACATTTCTGTAACATTTGTACACACTAATATTTAATATCAGCAGTTTTTTTGAGGGAGGGGCTTTGACCGTTTCTTTGTGAAAAATTTGTTATAGTTCTTTTGTTTTTCTTACTGTAAGTTCTGTTTCTCTCCTGAATTAGTTTAAAAACACACAACAGTATGCACAGTCTCCTGAGTTTCTTGCATGCACCCATTTGGTGCTAACCTGTTTTGAGATGAGTTTCCCACTTCATTCATGATTTCAGCTTGCTCTTGTTCTGTGCATCCCTCCACACAACCAACCATCTGTTCTTGGAGCCTCCATCCTTGTTCTACCTCAGCCCCTCTGTAATTTTTCCTTCCTTTTCTTCTCTATAATTTCCACATGGTTGAAGTGCGTTTGCTCAAAACATTCTGCACATGTGAGATTGTTTGACCTGGAAATTGCTTAAATGGTGTGAAAGGAATCCAGCAGAGCTTCCTCTCATACATTAAAGCACCACCTGTCAGAATCTTGTGGACGTAGGTCTGGAGAAATGATTGACTGTGTGTTAATCCGCTGATTTAACAGAATAGTTTGGAAAACTAAAATGTTTCAAGTAAAACCACAGAGGTTTACAGTTACTTTACCAACTTTTTTTTTCTTTTTTTTTGGAGGGGAGGGGAGGAGGGTGGGTTTTAAAATCATAATATACACTTTAATAGGTTCCCCTGTTCAGTTGCTCTTTAATACAAATATATCAGCAGATCACTTGGAAGCAACTCAATGCATTTAGGCAAGCAGACATGACGACATGCCAAAGTTCAAACTGAGCATCAGAATGGCGAAGAAAGGTGATTTAAGTGACTTTGAATGTGGCATGGTTGTTGATACCAGATGGGCTTATATTTCAGATACTGATGGATCTACTGGGATTTTCCCCCATAACCATCTGTAGGGTTTATACAGAACGGTCTGAAAAAGAGAGTGAGTGGTAGTTCTCAAAGTGGAAATTTTTTTGTTGAGTTCAGAGGAGAATGCCCAGACTGCTTTGAGCTCATAGGAAAGCAACAGTAACTCAAATGTCTACTTGTTACAACCAAGATTTTTAAATGTACGTGGTATGTGGGAAAAGTTTCAGTCAGGTTTTAGATTGCGTCACAGCACGTAGATGCCACTTTTAAGAGTTTTTAATGATCTGCTCTTAACTGTCGACTCTGGTAGCCCCACAGTTCTAGTGCTTCTACACTTGTCGGCCGCTTTCGACACTGTGGACCACGAGATCCTCCTATTTTGCTTAGAACATGCTGTTGAAATCAAAGGTATGGTTCTGACTTGGTTCAGATCGTATCTTACATAAATAGGAGTTTCTCTGTTTATTTAGGGGATTGTTCTTCTACAGCAGCAAATCTTTCCTGTGGAGTGCCTCAAGGGTCCATTTGGATCCAATTCTTTTTCATTGTATATGCTGACTCTAGAGCCTATTTTTAGGAAACACAATATTTCTTTCCACTGCTTTGCTGATGACATCCAGGTGTATTTGCCCATCAAGATGAAGAGCAGAGATCCATGGGAGCCTCTGCTAAATTGTCTCAGTGATATTAAGTCTTGGATGAAAATTTATTTCCTAAATCTTAATGAAAGTAAAACTGAAATTATATGTTTTGGTAAACCTGACCCTTTCAGCAACTTCTTTGGTGTTCCTAATTATTTAACTCCTCGTAGTGGTTTTAAGATGGACAAGCAAATACTGTAAGTGCTGTCGTTAAATAGTAGCTTTTATCAACTTAGAGCCATCAGTAAGGTAAAGTCCTATCTTCCACAACAAAATCTGTAAAACGTTATTCATGTATTTTTTACTTCCAGCTTGGACTACTGTAATTCATTATACTATGGCATTGACCAATCATCTATGCATCGCTTGCAAGTAGTCCAAAATGCGGCTGCTCGGCTTTTATCTGGTACAAAAAAGCATCAACATATCACCCCGGTCTTGTCATCTCTTCACTGGCTCCCAGTCCATTTAAGAATAGATTTTAAGATTTTATTGCTCACTTTTAAGGCTTTAAATGGACTGGTGCCCTCGTATCTCTCTGAGCTGCTCCACAGCTACACACCTGAAAGAGCTTAGAGATCATCCAATCTCTTACTCTTACAGAGACCAAAAACTGGATTGAAGCTGAGAGGTGATTGAGCTTTTGCAGCAGCATCTCCAAAACTGTGGAATAATCTGCCTCTATTCGTAGAGCTCCGACGATACAGACATTTAAGTCTTCACTTAAAACATTTTTTCCTTGGCATTTGATCATAGTACAACCTCTTATTAGACAACAATTTTTTATGTTATTTTATTTATTTATTTTATGTTATTTATTGTGTCTTAAATGTTTTAATGCTGTTTCTGTTTTTAACTTAGCTCTTTGGGCTATATATATATTTTTTAATGTGCAGCACTTTGGGCAACGATGTTGTTTTTAAATGTGCTATATAAATAAACTTGACATTGACAAGCTATGTAGAAGAGCATCTCTGAATGCACAACATGTCGAACCTTGAAGCAGAACGCTACACCCGGTTACTCTCCTGTCGGCTAATAACAGAAATTGAGGCTATAATTCACACTCGCTCACCAGTAAGTCCTGAGTTGTCTGGTCTGATGATTCTCTATTTCTACTATAGCATAGCTTCAGACTTAACCTCAGTATAACCACAACCTCAGTATTGTTGCTGTCTTGTCCATCCCCTTGTGGCCTCACTGTACCCATCTTCTGATGGCTGCTTCCAGCAGGATAACTCACCATGTCACCAAGCTCAAATCATTGAACATGACCGTAAGTTCACTGCACTCAGATGGCCTCCACAGGCACCAGATCTCAGTCCAGTAGAGCACCTTTGGGACGTGGTTGAATGGAAATTTAGCATCATGGATGTGCAGCTGACACATCTGCAGTAACTGTGATGTTATCATGTCAATGTGGACCAAAATCTCAGAGAAATGTTTCCAGCACCTTGTTGAATCTGTGCCACAAAGAATTAAGACCGTTCTGAATTCAAAACGGGGTCTAACCCAGGACAAGCAAGGAGTACCTGTACAAAGGAAAGGCAAGGAAGCCTAGATCAGATTTTCACCTGAAATGACATTAAGGATGTTGTGACATATTTTTGTAAAAAAAATAATGTTTGTATAATGTTAACAAAGTATAAAACACTGTTGCCCAGAGTGAAGTAAAAGATACAGCAAAGCCAAAATGTAATGTCCCCATATTTGGGTCTTGGGGGTTAAGAGAATGAAATATCTTTCCTAAGAAACTTGTGCTAAATTTACTAAACACATGTATCTATGGTCCCATAGAATGAGTGTGTTTGTACAAGATTTGACAGTCGTCACCATTAGCCTGACTACACTTGCAGGGCCATGTGTACTGTAGGCTTATAACACAAAATCAGATACTGTATGTGAAGTCAACTGAGAAAGCATCTGTGGGCCTAGTGTAGTATTAAGGGAATCACACACATTTTGCTTTGGAGGCAGTGGTTGATTGCCCTAAAAAAAAGTCATAAGCCCTTCAGTGCTGTTGGCTCTATTGTGAGAACCTGACTAATGGGGGTATTAGCAGTCAATCTGCTGCTTCTGACTCACTGTCCGCTCTGGGGTTTCAGTTGTAACTAAATAAGACTTTATGCTGTGTGTTTTTGAGAGTGAGAGATGTTACTCCTCTCTCCCACTGAGGACTTTAGTGGTACTTTAGTAGTCAGTTGTTAATCCAGCAGTTGAGTCATCCCTGCCTGCAGAGGCACTAAATTCCTGCGCCCTTCGACAATGAGCTCTACAGCAGTCGCAGCAACCAGAAATCACATGATGCTGTTGTTAGGAAAGGCAAGTTGATTACTAATGTTCGGGAAATATATTACAATGGTGGATACTCATTAAACATGAACTTTTCAAAGTCAGCATGTGTGTAAGTAATTCATGTGCTCAGGCTGCTATGAAACCTGTTTCCAGCAGTTTTTCTGCTCTTGGATCTGTGTGGTGTTAGAGAGAGGGGATGTCCTTAATACGGTAACCCCCACATGTGGTGGTCAAATGTTCTGTTTGCCAGGTGCAGACAATCAGAAGAAAGCTGACGCAGACAATCAGAAGAGAGCTGACTTTAAGGAACTGGAGCTAAAGAGACAGTGTATGAACTGAGGGGTTGCACCAAGGCCCAGTATGAGACAAATAAGGACTTGTTTTATATTGGTGATTATGCAAAGCTACTGTAATAGATTCCCAGAATAAAGCATGTGGACATGAAAATGAGGGTAACGAGGTCCCTTTGAAAAAGAAAAAAATGTCTTTGTTTTACACTGCAGTAGTCTTGACACTGTGATCCTTAGCAACTACTGTTTTTTTATGGCTACTAACATAATTTTTTATTATGATTCTGGTCACCTGTACTTAACAAATACACACACACACCATCTTCATTCAGAACCCCATTATCCAAGGCTCGTGCCTGTCTGCAGGTGCCGAACAGTGTTATCGCATGCTGGGTGTTCTGATGAGTTTTACTTTATGTATGCAATATCTACACAGAGGCTTACACCTGGGGTATCCATAGTGTGTGTGTGTGTGTATGTGAGAGAGAACATGTGTTTTTCTGCTTTTTAATAAAATACTTCAACACAGACAGACACACACTGAGTTTGATTTACAGCTTTTACCATCTGGTTGTAAAGTGTGTGACCAAGTAATGCTCCCGAGTCCCTCCAGTTATACTGTAAGCCTGGTGTTTGAGGTGGAAGGAGAAAGCTTGTTGAGATCTTGCTGATAACGTTTGTGTGGGTCAACACAGATAGTTTTCATCATTTCTTTTATCACTTTTTTAAACTGTTGGCAGGTTAAATTATATGTATGTGTAATGATAGAAAAAAATCTGTTTAACTTGTGATCAGAGAAAAAAAAGTTTTTACTCCCTGGTTATGTCTCTGTATTTCATATTGTGTATACCAATACAACTGGTGCTATGTTTCCATTATTCATAATACTGGTATTTACACTTCATGTTGGTCATATGTACATGTAAAGATTATTTAATCAGTGTTGCATTCTAGTACAAACAATGGGGAGAAATAATATAAAGAAAAGCTGAAATATATTTTGATTAGTGTCACTTCCTTCCAGTGCAGTTTCATAAATGTTTATAATCTGTAAAGAATAACAAATGCTGTAATTCTTGAGGGCCCAACATGTGAAACATATACAGTACAGTCACGTGAAAAAGAAGGTGTTCACAGGACTCTATGCACACACTCCTACTGCTTCCATAGGAATTAAGAAGGTCAGATCAAATCCTCTTGATTAATTGATCATCAAGTTTGAGGACTAATGTAGAAGCTCTGGCAGTTTGCATGTCTGGAGCATTCAGGTGTGTGTTAAATCAGGGCAAAGGTCTCCCTTGGACTAGTTTGGAAGGGTTGCCAACAGAAAGACCCTTCTCTCTAAATAAAACATAGGAACACATTTTAGATTTGCAAAGTTGCACCTGATCAAACCAAATTTCATGTGTGAATAATGTTCTTTGGGCCACAGTAGCTACATGGCACAGCTCCACATTTGGTGAAAACCAAACACAGCATATCAGCACAAACACCTCGTACCAACTGTTATGCACGGTGGTGGAGTGGTGATGATTTTGGGCTTGTTTTGTAGTCACAGGCCTGGACAACTTGCAGGCATTGAGTTGACCATGAATTTTTCTGTAGAGCAAAGTATTCTAGAGTCAAATGTGAGGCCATCTGTCAGATAGCTAAAGCTGGGCTGAATTAGGCCATGCAGCAGGACAATGATCCCGAGCTCAGCAGCAATTTTACCACAGAATGTCTTAAAGAAAACAATCAGGGTGTTGCAGTGACCAAAAATCCAGTCAGTTTGATGGAAATCCTGTGGCGGGACTTCAGGAAAGAATTGCTTAAAGGAATTCTTTCAAACCTCAATGGACTGAAGCAACTTCATAAAGGAGAGTGGATCAGAATTCCTCCTCATTGATATCGGCTGACTTATATATTTGTATACATCTTTTGTAAGCAAGCAGTTTTGAATAAAACTGTCTTGTGTCAAAGGAATGACTTCCTCGCTCCCATGAATACCTTTGTCACACTGGTGATAAATTTTCATTTTCATTTCTGTTCCTTTTTGTGTGTAATGATAAATCAACATTCGAACACCTTTGTGAACAGTGGATGTGGCTGTTTTTCATTTGGTCCAAGTTATTATGTGATAATGAGACAGACTTTGACCTGTTTGTACAACCTTAAAAATCTAAATCACTGCGGCACGCTGTGAAAGATGGTAAGCAGTAATGAAAGGTGTATGTGATTGGTAATAAATAGGGTAAAAGTGGTATGGCCCTTTTTAAGGAGGAATGCACCCCACAGTTTTTATGATGTCGTGGTTGAAAGGGCAGAGGAAGAGAGGGTAAGTAGTCAGAGAGGATATAGGGGTGTTGATAGATTTGTTTATTGAAACCTGAGGGATAACATTGTTTTCTTAGGTTGTCGCTTCATAAATGTCATGCTCAGACTCCTGGCACCGTGTCTCCTTGATGGGAAAAATCGCGTGCATGAGTGAATGCATGACGGCTGCCTGAGGGGCGACATCTATGGTAGCAGTCAGGGGGCAACAAGCAATATATATGTGATTTTTTTTTTAAACTGTTGGCTGTGTTAAGAGTCCTGCGCGCAAAGAGAAGGCAGATTAAAAGTGATTTCAGTACATGAGAACCAAACATTAAGATAAAACCAGCAGGTGATGAAGAAAATCAAAGTGAACTCCCCCTGAGGTAGCACCCAATAAAGGTGGTAAAAGCAGTGCAGGTGTTCAGTGTGTATTCCAATGTATTTGTTTCTATGCATCACACTTTAACATTGTGTGTACACAATGTTAAAGTGGAATTTGGTGGTTTGTTTTTGAAAACTGAATTAACTTCATGAACTTTGATTTCTGCCTCTGTTTCTCGCTTTTACCCACAGACATCCCAGGATACACATCAAAACAGGCTTGGTGGATGCTCACCTTTACTGTTTGAAAAAAGCTGTTGTTGACTTCCTGACAGAAAACAAGTGAGTTTTTTTTATGTATTGTATTTTTATGTATTGTTTTTTTATGTATTCATTTTACAAAAGTCACCTCAACTCTCAACGTAACATTATTTATAAAGCGCGTTAAAATCAATGCCATTGGCCAAAGTGCTGTAGGCAAGTAAAGACAAACAGGTTTGAAATGCATAGTTTTGCTCTTTTTATTTTGTTTTTATAACATAAAAAAACCATACACGTAAAAGACTGTGGTGTGATCTGATGTGTTTCAGTGTGTTTCTTCTTTTTTTTTAAACAATGTACATATAACCACACCAAGAAACTAACAAACTCCCAAGAAAAGAGAGAATTGCTTCTTTGTATTTTAAAAATTATTTGGACGTTTTCCAGTTTATGTCGGCTCTGTGAAGGGTATTAACGGCCTTAACTGCAGACAAAAAGTGCATGCATACGCCCCACAGTCAAACTGACATGAACTTTACCTCACTGCTTAATTTGTAAGTGTTAAGCATGGTTACATGGTGTGTAAGGCTTTGAAAGGTTGTGTTAGCATGGTATTCTAGTGAGGTGTTAATTTGTTTTACTATGTGCCACTGACACAGGCTGTTAGTCCTTTAGCCTCTGAAGCTTGCTGTAGCAGGAGGAGTCTGTGTTTCTGTGTTGCATCTGAAAAATGAAAGACTTAATGTGATAGATGCATGAATTAGATTTTTTGCAATGATGATTCTAATAATATGATGATGCTCCTCAGTATTTTGCTTTACACCTATAACAGTGAAAATTTTCACTTTAAAGTTTCAAGCTGCTTTAAGTGTTGAACAGTGTTTGGAGAACCGGGTCAAGCAGTTACTCTTTTTAACCTGAAGCAGCCAACAGGAAGCGTTTCCACTTCAGACGTTCTCTCGTCTGGAAAACTTGGTAGACGCGTGTTGTGAATTCCTATATGAACTTCTGTCGTATTCTCACATGGGCCCAATCAGACATTCCATTGGTTTGATGCTTGGGGACCAGCAGTTTAAAGTCTTGAGTGCCATTTGGATTCTTACATGTACTCCTATTATAATTAACAAACTATCCATTGCCAAAGTGATTATCATCATTATTTTGATCAATATTGATTAATGACAGATATTTTTATATTGTTCTCTCACCTAATTATAATTATGCTTTGACATCCATTTCAGAATCAGAATGACTTTATTGGTCCCTTGAGGGAAATTACAGTT
>VOQJ01012217.1:0-13140 GCA_015052665.1 Apistogramma diplotaenia | reverse complement strand
CTGAAGTTCTTGTACTCGGCCCCACAAATCTTCGAAACATGGTGTCTAACCAGATTCTTATTCTGGATGGCATTACCTTGGCCTCCAGTAACACTATGAGAAATCTTGAAGTCATTTTTGACAAGTTTAACTTTATTTAGGACAATGCACATTAATAAGACAATCAATACTTTTGTTCAGATTGTAAATGAGCCAGATTATAGCATACTTGCTAATTTTCATCTGTAGTCCCGAGGCAGGGAGACAAACAACAGAAGACAGCATAAATATACAATAACAATGAGAAGACAGCACATTGACAAACATTCAAACAAAATACAAGTGAAAGTTAAAAGTGTAAACATGTCTGGGAACTTTTAATAAACTGCTTAAGGTGTTTTTTTAAAAGTACTGTAAGTGGAGCATTCTCTGATATTAGTTGGTACATTTTTCCAGAAGTGACCCCCTCCGACTGACAGAACCGTTTGTCCAAAAGTTGTTTTCCTGAGGGGGATCTCAAGATCTCCTCTGGAAGAGGCTCTAAGACTGTTTTTCAAAGTGGCTTAAGTAAAAGACTAAAGCAACAACTGGAAGCCTCCATAAGTATATAAATAACTTGTTAACTACATTTTCAAGTACTCCTTCAAGGAAATCAAAGAGTAAATGTCACCACACAACACTGGGATTATTGTTGTGATTAGAGCTGCTGGAGATTGAAAATTTAGACCAGCAGACTCAATCATGCCACACAACATAGATCATGTGCTACTGAGTTTATTGATTTGATCTCAGGTGTGTCGATGAACATCATTGAATCTGACTTTATTAATTATTAAGCATGTTTATAGTCCAGTAAAGAAGTAATAAATATACGAATGATTTTTCAGCATCACTCCGAGACAGGATGTTTCTCATTTTAGAAATACTAAAAATGCAAATAAGCAGCCCTACAGATGCAGCCACTTAAAATTGTTGCTCCCAGCCGGTTGGAAGTCCCCCCTCATTCGTCTGGGCTTATCTACTTTACACCATGAATGCACACCTTTCCCTCAATTGCAGAGTTTCACCAAGAGATGGCGCTTTCTTCATAAAAACTTTGACTTCTGTGAAGATTTCATGTTGAAGTATTTTGACTGGCTAACACATAGTTACTAACAATGGTGGAGCAAGTTTTGAAAATCTAAAATAGATGAATACATTTTTAGTCAGTTTATAGAGTCATAAGCACACAAATTGGAAGTTTTTGTTCAAATCACTATGTTTGGAGCCAGTAGTGCTGTAGAGCTTGTCAGAAATCATGATGCAGTAAAAATATGCCTGGATAGAAAAACACACAATGGAATAGTAGCAGTCATGGGTTCGGCTCCACAGAGTTCAGACTGCAACATACCGAGTACTGGGATCATCCTGATAGTGAATGGAACAACATCCAAACAGCACCTTTGAATGACCTTCAAGCAGCCTGGAGAACAATTCCTGAAGATTGTTTAAAGAAATTACAGAAAGCTGCCTTAGAGAATTCAGACTGTGCTGATCAATAAAGGTGGTCACACCATATATTGACTTTCCAGCTCTGTTTTTAACCTAAACTGCACTCATAGGCATTTCAATAAATGGATGTTCTCATTTCCTGTAAAATGTAAAGAAATATATGAAGACATTTTGGCACAGTACTAAACCACCAAATTAAAGCATAAAAGACCAGTGTGAACTTTACGAAGGTGGGGATAACGTAATTATGGCTGAGGCAGCAAAGCTTGTGCTTTCCAGTAAACAGGATCTTCGAAGATCTCCAAGATCGACCACGTTTTGAATTCTGTAAATTTTAAGTTTTCCAATGTTGCATTCAATTTTTGGTGGTTTATTTTTTTCTGCTAAAACTGAGTGTTTCTTCCGAGAAGAGTCCATGCTCTCACTATTGTCCCAAGTTAACAAGTTGTCGGAAGTGTCTGAGTTATCCTGAATGCATCCAAAAATTTTCTCACTGGATTTTAATAGTCCCATTCACTGAGAAATTTCTACTGACACACAGAGATGAGGGTGGCAGGGAGTTTTTGTCTGCAGCAGGTGCATTTTTTTCACACCTGATCATTGAGAGGCGAAAACATTTCACTGTGATGCAAATGATGTGAGAAAGCTGAACAACAAATAAACAAAAAAATCTCTCATTTTAACGTGGTCCTCCCCCCAAAAAACTGGACTGTTTTTACTATTTTTACTAGCTCATAACCAGCCACAGAAGGATCCTCTGTAATACTAATTATAGTCTGTGTTCTCTTACTTGTTTGCAAATGTAGTTTTACCCTTAAAATTACTGTGGTGATTTATCAGATATACACAGTATTCATTTATTGCATCGAAAGGTCTGGACACTTTTTTTTGACTGCCACTTTCAGAGCATGGGATTTTAATTTACAAAAAAAGGCCAAGTGGATTGTGGCAAGCTGTTTAGTACGTTTTAAAATTATGCAGTCCAGAAATTTTTTGTAAAACTGGTGATAAAACATCTATGTAACCTAATTAAAGTGCTTATTTATTTATTTATTCATCATCAGTCTTAAGAAAGCCAAGATAGGTACAAGCTTCCCGCAACACACACACACACACACACATACATAAAAACAATATGTTTCAAAACTATCTTCAGTGTTGCACTTATTTCAGAGGTGAAAGCAGACTTGCGTGCTCTGAAAACAGGGACACGCATGTCTTCTCCAAGGAGGACACGCTCTCGGAGCGTCTCGCATGAGCAAGCACAGAGGGGAGTGAGATGAACACAGGCTGCCACTGCTGTAACCAATCATGGCAGCCACTTATCCTGCTTGTTCCCCTCCACTGCAAAATTATGTTGCAGCTATTGTCATAGAAAATTTGCACTTCTTATCCCTGAAAATAAGAATCTGAACATGAGAACAACAGCATAATTACAACATATCTTTAAGTCATTCCTTTGACGTTGCATGGAGTGACTGTTGAAATGGCAGCATGAACTATGATTATTAATCATATTATTTTCAGGATCTTAAAGCACGTGAAGGAAAGAGCGCTGCACTTGGGTTCCGCTAACGAACATGAAAGGGCTTCGGTTGTCTGTCCAGCTCACAAGATGTCCATTCACACAAAGCCCTCACTCTGTCACACCTTCCTCCTGTCACTCACACAAAGCATGCTGGGAGGCATGGTTTCCAGGGCGACCAAGAGGCACCTTTCCTTGACAACAGTTCAGAATGCAGAGATGGAGGACATTGGCTTGCACCTCAGGTGTGGCAATATCAATGCCTATAGCTCAAGCAGAACAAAGCAAGCCTGGCCACCGAAAATACAGAATTCAACATAAAGCTGCTGGAAAATATTAAGAAAAAAAAAAACATGGAAACTGGCATAACCATAGAGCAATTGTTCCTTGATGAACTTTGTAGTTTTTAGTTTTGCGGCTAGTTAGGATCCTGCAGAGCTTGGTGTGACAGAAGACCTACTGGGAGTTGAAACAGCTCTCTGGGTATCTCCTCTCAGTGATAAATGAACTAAGCCGCTTCACACTTATAGTGTGAATTAAAATTTCACACACACATACTCTCTCAAAAGACCCTCGCACACTGTCCTAAATATGCAATAACACACTCCAGAATCCCCCTCTAGGCTCCAAAATACATCTTCAAAGAAACCCTCAAGCTGTTTAACACATTTTACACACCGCACTCGCACACTCGCTGGTCATAGCTGCACACATGTGCACAAAGTAACACATTCAGACACACAGCGCTCGGATCAATGGGAGAGAAGAGTACACTTTGTGATATTGTGTTGCTTTCAGTGAAGGCCAAACCCATGAAATTCATGAACAGGAGACAGAGGCAGAGATGGGTGTGTCATGTGATCAAAAAAACACACTAGTTACAGAGAGGAGACAACACACAGTCGCTCGCATCTCAAGAGAAACACACAGTGATGGGAAAGCAAGAGGGAGAAGAAAACGGGTGTGTACATCCATAGGTGTATGTGTCTGTGTGAGTGAGTGAGAAGGAGACTGAGCGCGTAGGGAATTGAGTGCAGTTAGTGGTGTTTCCCCCTCGGCTGAGGCATTAACAAGCCTATAATGGACCCTCTTAAAAAGCCGACTAGGATCTCCTCCAAAACTAACTGATTTAGAGTGGCCAGGGCCCCCATGGGCAGTGGCCAAGTCCCCCTCTGTCCCTCCCCAGCACAGCCACAGCCAGCCCTGGTGGCAGGCGGCACAGACACACATTGTGTTTGTCTACTGAACCACAAGCAATAGCAGTTTATAACACAATAAAACACCATGAGGAGGCATTAATTGGATATAATAGCCAGGGAATGATTTAGATGATTTAACACCTTTTTTCCAAGTCGGGTACATAAAAGAAGAAAAAAGGAAGACACGAATAAAAGGGAGGTAGAGATGGACTTGCACAACATTTCCAACTTTGATTTCAGATGGCAGACGGATTTGAGTCCATTCGATACAAATCCAGATGTACATACACACACACACACATGTCAAGCAGCTGTCTGGTTTATGATGTCAATTATTATGATGCATGCCAGGTTAAATTTACCTAATTTAAACTGATGATCAGCCATATCTAAAATGTTCATATACCATTATCAATAAAAAATGCTGGGGTTGCATTAAACAATCCCTAAATCCAACAAGTGAATCAAATAAAATTGAATAATATCTACTGCAAAAACATGAAAGCACTTTAATATTCATGTTTCCAGTTATTTAGTAACCTGATCTCAATAATCAGTCCATTAGAAATGCAACTATGACAGTTCTGCACAGACACATCCTCTTTATCAGTGCTTCAGTGTCAGAGTTTTATTGACAATATAAGGAACAGGAAAATAACGCGCACTATATTGTTGCAGGAAATTATCCTCATAGCCTGTCTGCTAACACTTCAACATTTTCCTTCACCTTATCTATTCAACCTTCTCTTCTTCACCTCCCTGCCTATTCTCTCCACGAAGAGCTGAAAAGGAGCAGGGCCTTGCATGTATGTACATAATTGGCACTTTACTGTCATATCAAATTCATATCAGTGCAGGGTCTTGGACTGGGAAGAACAATGAGGGCCAGACAAAAGCGTGGCTCTGTGCTCTGAGAGTCGCCCTGATAACCACAGCATAGGCAAGTCAATAAAACCAATCATCTCTAATCTTCTTATGGGGGACTAAACAGTTCCCCCAGATACTCCACAATGCCCACTAGACACAATGTGCACCGCACTGTACCAGCAGAAGGACCGCATCAACAGGGAGGAAAACAATGGCTGAACCATAACCTCCGTTTTACGACCTCATCAACCTCATCCGCAGCTACGTTATTGTCATCGAAGTTCTTTAGGATATGAAATTAGGTAAAGTTTGTGGGATTTATGGCAGCTTTTTCCTTTTTTGAAAAAGAAACAAAAGCCCTGTGGCATACAGCTTGTGACGTACAGTTTTGAAAAAAGTCTCAAGTAAAAAAAAAATATGTAAAGCCTTTCAACCATAAATCTTAAGATTTTAAAAGTATTTGGTACAAAACAAACCTATCACAGACCTCCTATAAACCTCATTCATATATTTTCAGTTAAGAGCAAAGGTGTTTTGGGATAAATCATTTAGACATTATTTACATTCTTGGACCTGATGCAAAATAATGAAGATTGATATGATGAAACCTCTCTGTCTCCTGGACATATTTTACCATTTGTTTGAAAGCAGCACCTTCAACACACAGGCCAGACAATTAAAGTTAAAATCTTCATCCATTTAGCATTTAACTTCAACCATTTCCTTCGAAGATTTTTGATTATTTTGAATGGAACTACAAAATTGAATGATGTAAAATATGATATTGTATGTAGTCTTTTTTCCCCCCTTAATTTCCACAACATGTCTCCAGCCTGTCAGCAGAGTTGCTCCAGACTTGAATACAGCTGTATGCAAAACCTTTCTGATGCTCCAACGCCCAAACCTCTCTACTGGGGCCTACCCAATCTGCAAAAAAAAAAATAATGGGGGGAAGGGAGAGGTCGAGGGGTGATGCTATGGCTTGTGTACCTTAATCAATCTCAGTGTATTCCTGAAAAGGTATATATTTATATATCTAGATTGTCACGCAAACCCCTCAGAAAATATCCAGGAAAAGGACACAGTGAAAAAAGATGTAAGAACAGAATCAATCTGGCAAAATAATATTTACAAACAAAATAAACAACCTTACCTAGATGACGTGTACCAATACATGGACTAAATTTCCCAAACTTGCATGTCACTGTTTCTCATTTCTCATTTATTTGCCCCTCATCTTCCTCAATTTCCATCTCTCTCCTCTTCTCTCTCCCTAATGATGTTTGGCTGAGCTGAGGGTTAATTGCAGGGTTAACCGGCAGCATGGAGGAGCAGTGTGTTGTGAATATGAGACGAAAGCAAGGTTTAGTCACAGTGTGTGTGTGTGTGTGTGTGTGTGTATGAGAAAAGTGGTGCATAAGTTGAATTGAACTGTGCAGGTTTTGCATGCTGTGTGTGTGTGTGTGTGTGTGTGTGCGTGTGTGTGTGTGTGTGCGTGCGTGCGTGCGTGTGTGTGTGTGTGTGTGTGTGTGTTCTGCTGGGCACGAATGAGCATCAGTAAGAGCAATGCTTTGAAGGGAGGTTAAACGCGTGCCTTTGTTTTCATGTGAACGGCTGACATGCAAGATTTGTGTAAAACTCACCTCAGCACCGGCGTCACCTCTGCTCTCAATCTCAGTGGAATACAAAAAACAAAAGTCTTTGCTGGCACAGCACTGCATTCATTGAAATTTGACTTATTTTACAACTGCCAGTAATGAATATCTGGACAGGCAGTTAATGTTCCTTGTTGTTCCTTTCAGGAATCTATTTCCTCTCCAGCCTCCTGACTGCTCAGGCTGGAATACATGACCCAGGAGCAGCTTTAGTGGTGTGCAGGCTAATTGCGGCATGTATGAATGGGCAGCATGCATGCATGTAGACATATGAGACATACAATCAAGAACAATTTTGCACCACTTAAGTGTCATTTGCACGAAGTAACATAAAGTGTTACTCGCGATCAAAATCATCACACGAAAACTAATTGTGGGAGATATCGATTCCAGCCTTCTCTATCTCTCTGCTGACTACAAATGCATATGGGTGTAGATGTATACACACACACGCACACACACACACACATACACACACCTTTAAGGGAAATCTGAGATTCTGTAGCCTTTTAAACATGCAATATATGTATAGAAACAGACACGATAATGACCCTTTTCTACTGGCCGTGTGACAAACAGATCAATGCAAACAGCTCATGACATTTATCAGATAGAGTCGAGGACCTCCACATTAGCGGTGACGCTCACCTCACTTGTCAAGTGGCCCAGGATTATTGATATGGAGTCCACAAAGCAAAGGACAAATGTAATTCATCTGTAAAACATCCAATGAGGAATTGCCGGAGACTGGTGTTGAGAAAATGATAATATGAGAAATTATACTGTGTTTACAACATGCACGCAGCACTAGTGTGTGTGTGTGTGTGTGTGTGTGTGTGCGTGCGTGCGCGCGTGTGTGTGTACAAATCATTGTTTTAAGCCACACAAGTGACAGTCCATCTCTTAGCAAATGTGTAGCACAATTTTTCTCACTGTGAAATGATGAGCAGTGACATCTGAGATGCTTTTTTTGTGGTCAAGTACTGGCAAAGTTTCCTTCTGATTGAACCAAGATGACTTTTAGGACAACTTTAGCACATGAACCTTTCTTTGCTCTTTTAATTTGTAATTTAATTTGCAAGGTATCAAAAGTTGTATGGCTCTGCATCATTATATATTTAAATAACATTTTAGAACTTAAGTGCAGCATGTTGCATAGAGATTAAAATTGTAAAAATATAATTCAAGAAAAATCAAACATTGCAATTTCTAACCAAACAAAGCAAGCAATAACTGATTTCAGATTAATTAATGCGAAAAATGTCTGGAATGATAGCACCTTTAAAGCTAGGGCGGGCATTTATCTTTATTGGCTTATTATTTAGTAGCTATTATCATATTATATGTCGTCATGTATCATATAACATTTCAAATTATCATACAAACCTTAAAAGTTTAAACCATATTTAATTATCTAGGAGCACAAATGAGTTGTATGTTACAGTTCAAAATACAAAATATCTTCAGAAACATTTCGGCATTAATATAAGATTACCTGTAACCATGTAAACCACAGCATCATTACTGTGCTTCGAAAGAAATAATAATAAGCAAGGTTTACCCTGAGAGCAGGTGCAGCCCATTGCATCCAAAGTACAGTAAAGTGTTCTTCAAACTTCCAGCTTCCAACTTATCTTTCTGTCAACTGTGTTTGTGCTTGCGTGTGTACAGAACTTGGTAATAGCATGGTTTAATATAGAATAGTGTTTGGAGTATCTTGCCATATATTACCATTTCTCCTTGGAGGGGCCCCTTGCATTCAAATCAGCGGCCGGCTGCCTGATCGTAGAGGACAGCTTACTAGGACCCTTGAATTGTTCACCAGGAACAATGGATTCCTTTGTCAACGTGTTTCTCTTTCTCTCCCTGGACAATACTAGAGGGTCCTTCTGGCTCTCTGCACTTAAGAAATGTTTGCAAAATTACACCTCTTTATATGCCTCTCAAAACAAGTAGCAGTGCCAGTATAAAAGTGTGGGAGGTTTAGAGGAAAATGCACCGGACACTTTTTTTCTCTCTCTCTCTTTGATAAAGCTCATGCAGTGTTTTAAAGGAAATTTCCAGCGTTTAAAGACGTCTTAGACACTTGTTTGTGTTTTTCTTTAAAAAAAAAAAAGTGGAACGTTTTAATAAAACGAGAAGGAAACGCAAAGGCAGTATACATATGAATATCAGACACAATTAATACAAGACGTTAAAGGAAGTATATACCCATCTTCAAAGATATGAAGTTCTCTCTCATCACCTGAGGGAGGCGATTTATTAAAACTCAAAGTATCTCTGTCCTGTGTTTAAGTCGAGATATAAACTATAAGCTGTGTATCTGCATAACGTGCTTATAGTGCGGAGCTGCCCACGGAGCAGCAGTGCTGACCTCTCCCTCCTCTTGATGAATAGGCCCATAAGCAGATGCCCAGCTGTGCCTATTCGGGCCTTCAACAGCATTTCGGAAATCGGTATGATTTCCCTGGGAAAGTTTTCTCCATTCTGCACAACCATTTTCGCTTTATTATTGTTATTATTATTATTATTATTATTATTATTATTATTATTATGAATAATAATAATAATAATAATAATAATAATATTTTTTTAGATAATTATGTCAGAGAAAGAAAGAACGAATTCAACTGAGATATGGATGTTTCTTTGCTTGCATAGATCAAAAAGGCAGGAGAAAGAAATGTGTTTAAAATATATATTTATTTATGTTTTATAGCACAAAAACTGCTTATTGCTATTGCGATGTGGGCCGTCGTTTTAGGCGTTCTGCGTGACGTTTCATTTTAAAATCACGTTTTCCGCATTGTTTGCAAATGCATTCATTTATACTGATTTGCACTCAAATTTATATCAACGCTGTAATTTTGCTCAGCCAATAAACTAAAACGTCACTCACCACGTGTGTGTGAAACCTACAGGTTAGCTTTTTTTACACATTTTCTCACGATGTTTGACTCGGTTGTTTACGCCAACTTCGCCATTCACAGACCTTGGGGTGCACTTACATTAATCTGAGATAGGAGAGGCTTTGGTTTTGGTTTTGTTTTGTTTTGTTTTTTACCTCCCAACCGATTTGAAACTTTACAGGAAAGCTTGCTGCACCTGCTGCAGAAGAGGTCTGTAACTTTAAAAGGCAGGCATGGCGAAATTATAACAGCATACAAGTTTATTTTGAAACTCTTTCAATGGTATGTTCACGTTAAAATCCGCTGCGGCACGTTTCTTAATGTAATTCAAATGCACAGGAATATTTTCCCAGCATACCTCAAAAGTCCAGGGGCCGCAGCTCGCACAACTGGGGCCGACTCTCCTCTCTCTTTTGTTAGGGCTATTGTGGGGGGCTGCATGTTGGGATTGGGGGTGTAATGAGGGGGCTGCGACCCCCCGATGGGGGTGCATTTGCTGTCCAAAGACCGTTAGACAGTGGCTGAATGAATGGGGCCTGAATGTCATTGTAATGCACAGGGACAACTCCCCCTTCATTCAGCTTAAGATGTGGAGGCCGCTCAGCTCGGCAGAGGGAGAGACGAGGAGGGAAAAAGCAACTGCAATTCAAGTCACAATCTCGCTGTCTTTGCTTCTTCGTGCATGTGGAGAGACAAGGAGGGCATTTCACTCACGTTTAGGCGTAATTCCTGAACTTGCATGTATTTTTTTATTTTATTTTTTTGACCAAGAAGAAAGCCTGCGGTTGCACGAAGTGGAGAGAAGATATGATGGAGCCACACTGTGGTGCATAGCTGGAGGATGCCAGGAACGACGAGAGTAAGACACTGAACAAAGGATTCTGAGTGCAAGCCGACGTGGATTTATCAGTATAGGCTGTATTTGGATAGAGGACGCATCTCCTGTAGTAGGTGGCCGCTGTGCTGTATGGGTTATTGTATTTTATTTTTTATTTTTTGTCAGTTTTGGCAGCATGAACCAACTGGCTTATGGGCCTAACAAATTAGGCAAATTAGCAAATTTACTTGAATTAAAGCAAATGCTGGAAGCTGTTTTGAGATGCAGATTGCAACAAGGGACTCGGATGAGTCAAAAGAAAGGGCCTGGTAAAATAGTTAATAATTACATTTGCTCGAAAAAGACCACATTTGCGATTGTATGGGCCCAGTTATCGAGAGCAGTGCAGCGGATTCTTCCTAAACAAGCCTGACGGTTCTTCCTCTCTCTGTCTTTGTTCAGCCAACAGTGGGAGGTAGAACCACGCTACGGAAGAGGGGAGAAACATTTGAAAATCCAATGACATTTTCTTCCGGGACAAAATTCAAAGTACTGAGGAATTTCATTGGAATGACTTTTAAGTGTACGAATACATGTAAATGTGTGGCAGCATTTTATGGACTTCTGTGTTAAAAAATCCAGAAGAATTATCATATTGATTTAATAACACAATTTGATGTTATTATAGAAAATGCAGTTAAAATAATAAAATTGATTAAATATAAAGAAAGAAAACCGTTTAATTTGGCCCAAGTGAAATTAATAATATTTAAAACAAAAAAAATGAAATAGGAACTGTAATCTGGGTGATGAAGAAGGAAGCAACAGGCAAAATATCTGCTTTGCTAAAAAAAAAATTAGCAAACATAACAAACAAAGGCAAACAATTAAATAAATAAACCTACATTGAGGGGCAGTGACAAATATACATTTAATAGCAGACAGCCTAACAAGCTAACACCTCTAAAACTGAAAGAAAATTTAAAGGTTTAATGGAACTACTTTAATACTTTATCACATGTTATAAATTAGACTAAAGAAAAACAAACTCTTAATGTCTTGTACACCATATAGAGTGTACATGATGATGTGTGGAACATGATATACTGCGGCAGCATGTGATGATGGCTCTGGCCACGCAGGATCACAGACCGCAGACCTCAGAGGAAATAAGTGTGACCACAATCACAGTTTTGCAGACTGTCAAGCACAGAGTTTCTGGATGCAACGTTTAATACAGAAAACCTCTAGTGTGTGTATCACATTTGCAACATGCTAATCGCAAAACCAGTGTTTCAGTTGCAAAGCAGGAACCCCTCCACCGTCTCTCCACCAATACATCTTAAGATGTAATTTAAGATTAGACGCCACTGGAGCTGTGTTTGGGGAAAGCAGTGGAACTTTATTTGTTGCGTTAGGAAACTACGCTCAGTTCATAATGACAACGAAGTGAAAAAACCAAGTTGAGCATGCCTCCTTTTTTTTTATTTACCACAAGCATGAAACATGATATGAAGCAGGAATTAGCCGCTGCACTTGCAACTGCAGGGAAAACCTTCAAGGTGTTGGTGTTCAGGTGCACGCAAGCGACATTGGCTTCTTCTGCAAGCAGTGCTACGTTGCATTTGTTAGTAAATTCCGGCCATTGCTTTACAGCTAGTCTATTATCTGTACGCATAAACAGTAAACTGCACCGATGCATGCATGCATGATGCCTTGCAGAAAGTCAGGTCGGTGGTTTCAAGGACATTTGGGGCTGATGAGGATTTGGTTTTAATGGGGGGGGGGGGGGGTGGCTTGGGCCCCGAGCCATGACGTCATTGTGCGCCCATGTAATCCTCTTGCGCTGAAGCCCAATCAGCAGAGACTCGCGATTGTCTAGGATGGGAAGAGAGGGGCGCTCTAATCCGGGAGACAGTGGATCACACAGCCCGAAAGAGAGAGAGAGAGAGAGGGGGGAGCGAGAGAGGGGGCATGCATCCAGGGCTGGATTGTGCCTGAAATGGGTCAGATTAAAAAGACACGAAACGAAAGGACCCGACTGACTCTTGGTGGAGGAGGACATTTCTGAAGATGAAGAAGCCATTTTCCCCACCTCAAGCATGAGAACACCAGCCTCCCGACTGAGCGAGCTTTTAGGGAATTGCTAGAGCGCTATAGAAGAGCGACCTGGGGTCTCAAGATATTCAGTAGCCTATTGTAAAACTAGCCTTCTGTAGTTTGTCAGCTCCAGTGGAGACATCGCGCGTTTTGTCCGAGGGCGTTTATCGTGGACAAGTCGAGGAACTGCATTCAAGCCAAAATGAAATGGAACATACTCTTCTCACTGGGATGTATGACTTCAAATAGCCTTGTGACGCACTGCCATCGTTGCTTTCTTTTACTTTTCACTCTTTGTGTTTCTGGTCAGGCTAATGCTGTAAAATTGAATGGTTGTGAGGAAGGAAGGACAAAGCGAAAGGCTGTGTAGCTTTGAGATGTCATTCTTTGCGAAGTAACCTGCCAAGAGATGCGTAAAGACTCACAACCCGCCCAATTAGAGAGCAGAAGTGTTTGCAAATGCCACGCTAAGGTTTGTTTCTCATCTTTATGGCTCGTATTGTGATTGGGGGGGGGGGGGGGGCCCCGGGGGTGGGGGGGGGAGTACAAATTTTTTTTTGGGGGGAATGGGGGGGGGGGGGGGGGGAAAGTTGGGGGG
>VOQJ01012211.1:0-11158 GCA_015052665.1 Apistogramma diplotaenia | reverse complement strand
CCCCCCAGCTGCTCTCTGGGTTAAAAGGCTTGGTCCTCACAGGCTCAGGGAGGGGAAGCTGCTGTCTCTGCTGCTGCGGGGGCTTTGGGCCACGAAGTCTAGAAGAATGAGTCCAAATGGTGTATTTATGCTGATGAGCCAGATGTTGATTTAGTTTTAAAACAATGGCAAATTTAAAAAAAGCATTATTGCAGACAAATATGTCTTTACATTATGTTCCTTATAGGCTGCAGCCAACAATGTGCTTTGCTATTGTCACACATCTACCCCCAAAATAAACATATTTACAATTTGAATGCTGCAGGCAACTTTAAATTATTACAGCTCAAGAGGGGACTTGTATAATAGCAAAGTCATTGCACTGCAGTTCTGAATAGAGCTCAATATGATAAGAAGCTTTCACTAATCTGTGTTTAAAAACCGAGTCTAAAAGCATTTTATAAAAACAGAAGTGAAGTCAGAAAAAAAAGAGAAAGGATTAGGATACTTTGCAAAGCCAAACTTCATCATAACACACAACACTTTCTGCTGTTTTCTCTTTCATTTCACAAGTCTGATCTCTTTATCCTGCACCCACCGTTACCGAGCATCATCCTGAGCAGTGCTGGCTGTGAGCTCAGGCAGTGTCTCGAAATGACGACAGTGAAGCGCACTGGTGCTGTCTCTGCGTGAGATTTGCATACTTGGGAATGCCGGCTGGGAATGCCTTCTGTGACAATCCAGCTGCTGTTCATGAACGGCAGGAAGAGAAGAGTTTGGAAGAAATGACATTTAAAAATCTAAATATGAAAAACAAAAACATTAAAAATGCATTGATGAAGTAGAAAAGAGGATACTGGGCAAATGTATGAAAATCATATCTATACATAATTTCAAATGTTTACAGTGCATAAAGAATATAAAAAGTATAATTAAAGCAAGTAAACAGTGTGTCTGAGAGCTCGTTGGCATCAGCAAATACCTGTTTCATTTATTGGATTTGCCCCCAAACTAATAAAATCCCTTTGAAAAATGTAAAGGGGTGATTTTCCTTTAGTTAGTGTTAGACCAGAGACCCCGCTTGGTTCTGTGCAGGAACCATAATAGGCACGCCTCCCATGCGGGCGATGTTGGAGGCCATGATGGTGGAGGTGGGCAGTGGTGGTGGTGATGGAGCAGTCTGGAGTGGCAGCTGAGGCTGGCTGTATGTCTGCGGCAGCGCCTGGGCCTGGGGCAGCTGGGCGTAGCGCTCGGGCCTCGGCATGGAGCCGCCGTTGCTGCTGGCATCAGACAACAGCGGCTGTTCCCGTGGCAGGGTGATGTTGTTGGTGTAGCTGTAATGGGTGGGGGTGGAGGCCCCCTGGTGGCGGGACGGCCTGTAGCCAGCAGTACTGCCTGTGGGGGTGATGATGGATGCAGTGTCTGAGGGGGGGCGCTGTGGGTACTGCTGCAGGTGGTGATGGTGGTGGCTGTTGTGCTGGTGGGAGGACTCTTTGTGGTGGGGGCTGGAGGCGATGGAGGACAGGGTGCCGTTCTTGGAGATGATGTCAGAGCCCATGCCGCTCTTAGCCCATGACACACGCTTAGGAGCCTGAGCATCCTCCCTGGTGGACACACAGATATTAAGGTGGGATGACTTATATTATGTTTAAAATGCATAATCAGGCTATAGTAACATTGAATAGTTACATTTTCTTATGTCTTTAAATTATGGCAGTTAGTTTTGGATAGCACAAGGTCTGTAAAGTACATCTGAAGTACAGGGTTCTCAAACAGGTGCTCGTCTCTGACAGAAGCACTGAGTCGATGGAAGAAGAACCAGCAGCCAAACAGACACCCAGAGCCAGAACTTCAAAATGTGCAGCGCTGCAGTGCAAAGGGCTGAATGGGTTTGATTTAAGAGCAGCAACGAAGAGTACAGCAGAACCTTCTGCAGTTCTGTTTCTGTTTATTTAAATAATGAATATGAAAAGCACATTTCAGTCAGGACCAACAGTGTTAGAAGAAGGCTGATAATCAGGCATCAGTGGCAGCAGTTATGCCAGCAGTTATGTCCTGCACAGCATGAAGGAAGCAGATGGGTGGAGATGGGTTGTAATGTGGCTTGCAGCATATCCAGGATATGTTTTATCATCACTGGATATCGGCCGGCATTACCATGAGCTCATTTGGAAGTGACAGCATGGTGCGCTGTTTGTCCAATACACATTAGGTTAACTGGTGAGTCTAGCTTGGCTGTTGGTGCTTTAATGTGAACATGAATGCTGGTCTGTACAGCAGGTCTGTCATAGGCTGCAGCCTTTGGAACAGGCTCAGCCTTAATCATGCCAGCAGTCACACCTGATGAAGACATTAGATGGAACCTTAATGACACATGCAGATGTTTTCATCAGGGACAGTTCTGTTGTTTGCCTGCTGGCAGCTCCTGTTCTCACCGGATTCATCATCCAGTACCGTTACTGCTCATACTGTAAAATCTGAATCTGATGATAAACATCATCACGGCCCAAGTTAATCAGGTAGAAGATTTTTCACTTTGCTCTTTTACTTCTCAGCTTATTTGTTATTATTATTTGTGTGTGCATCAGATACAGCCCCCAGAGATTAGTGAAGAAAACATTTATTTTGGAGGACTGAAAGAACTGAATATCAAAGCTCAAAAAGTTCCCATATGCTGTGCTTTAGCCTGTGGCTTCTGACAAACACAGACTACAGGCACCTTGAAACTAGCTGAGCAGCACTGTCACTGTCAGGTCAGTGAGGCTCACCTCAGTCACTTCTAATGAAACTGATGAGATTCTTTCTCAAATGATCAAATTCTGCTTGGATTTCCTCCACAACAACTCACTTGATTTCATTGGCCATGTCATCCTCGTTGTCTCTCCTCTTCTTCATGAAGACGAAGGCGAGGCACAAAAGAAGGAGGAAGATGAAGGCAACCACTGAGCCAACTGTGGCCCCAACAATCACCCCCGCTTTACTGGCTGCGATCGTGGAACATACAAGAAAGGAACGTTTTACAGTCACTGAAGAGAAAAAACTCATGTTTACGTCACAGAAACCAGCCTCTGCAGTTTCCTGTTCATTTACTTTTCCTATGAAGTATCAGCTGGAATATGTAATAGTCAAATAGTGGGCTGGTAAAAATAAAACAAGGCCTTTGCTTCATGTGAACGATATGATTTTGGTTGCGTTAGTATGTGATCGTGTTGTGCAGCAGGTCACACTGATACCTGCTGTTTGTGCTGAGTGTGCCTGATAACGCTGTATGACCACATGGATGATGTGACCACATGTGTGTTTGCAGGTCAGGTAAACAGACAGGAGGACAAGTCCGGTGTGACACATGGCTGATTCCAGAGTTTCTGATCTGTTTGTCTCCTCTTTATAGAAATGTAGATGTCTGCATGACCCTTCATCATGTCGACCAACACCACAGACTTATTGCATATTCAGACTAATAGACCAGAGTGGCAGACCTGTGGCAATCTCCAGGGTGATGACACAGGTGCTGAACCCCGCCGAGTTGCTGGCTGTGCACTCGTACACCCCCGACATGTTGCTGCTCAGGTTGTTCAGCTTCAGAGTGCCAGCGTTCTCATCTGAAATGACATGCATGCAGACACATATGCACACAGGGGCATGTGGGCGCACACAGGACAACACTAGATCAGTCTAGAGATGCAGGCATCATCTTGCTCTGAAGAATTAGAGATACACTTTATAATCTAAGGAAAAATGAAAGCATTAGTGGAGAGTGAATTACTGATTTATCGATTATTATTGCAGGGTCTTCATCTGTCAGCTGAACAGCTGATTGTTTGGCCTGTGAAGGAAGTGTATTTGTTTTGGATTCACAGAACGGTGAGTATGCAGGTAGCAAAAGAATAAACCTAATTAATCAAGTCCACACATATTGAAGATGAAGTGAGATGCTCGCGCTCTTATCAAGAGCCAAACATAACCACAACCGTCCTTTCACAGCATTTCTCTGCTTGGATAAAACCTTTTTTTCTTAACTTTCTGATTGCATTACTAAATGTTACATCAGTCCAGATTGTTGCATATATATATATATATATATTTTTTTTTTCTCTTCTGTACCACTGCGGTAACGTGCGAATTTCCCCGTTGTGGGATCATTAAAGTTCTGTCTTATCTAATATATATAAAGACTATTCTGAAAGACTGCAGAGAGCTTTTTCTATCAGCAAACACATTTACATGATTTCAATAAGAACTCACTGAGCATGGGTGAGAAGAAGACCTCGGAGGTGGGGCTGTTTTTCTTCCACCTGTACAGAGGGCCGGGTTTCCCAGACTCGGACTTGCAGTTCAGAGTGATGTTTTCTTTCAGCACCGGCTTCCCTGACGGAGAGCACTTAGGAACAGACGGAGGCACTGAGGGGGGAGGATTGCAAAGAGGCAAACTGTCAGACCGTCTGTGTTTCACGCTGACTCTAAGAACTACAGCTGTGAGACGGGTGAGTCTGTCTTACCCTTCACATCCAGCGTGAGCTCAGCAGTGAGACCGGCATTAATGACCTGGCAGGCGAAGCGTCCTGAGTCGGACTCCTGGGTGTTGTTGATGTAGATCGACACGTCCTGTGAGGGCATCTTTTTGAGGAAGCCAACGCGGCCCTTAAACTGCTCGCTAACTTCTTTCACGATGTTTGTGCTGTAGCTGATGATCTGCTCCTGAACACATGAGACACACAGGATTAAACAGGTTTAGTAAGCACAAGAGCACATAGGGACTGTGTGACCGGCAGTGTGATGGATTTATCCCTGAGATCCGTAATCCCGCCATCTCCTGCTCAGGAAATTATGATTGTTTGAGAGTTACATGAAACTAATTTGTTTCTACTGATAAAGCCATCTTATGCAATCATCTTCTGCACATTTGTGCACCATAAATCTAAAAAAACAGAAATATATTAAATGTTCTCGCGTAAAACTCTACAATTTGATGGAACCTTCCTTCATGGCAGTGGGCTTGAGTCAGTCTGAGGGCTCTGCTGTTGGTCAGGGGGCGATGGGCTGTCCGTGATGAAGAGGAGTTTGTTTAGTGACCACCTGCTCTACTCCTCACCGACTCCAGCTCCTTCACATTCTGACCGAAGGGTTCACACTCGTTTTCTAATCAGGCCCTTTGTGTTACATCATCAGTGTTTGGCTGAAGAGCTTGGAGCCTTTGATAACGATGTGCTGCAGAACACAAGGAGTGCTAACAGAAACAAACTGCAGTAACTGATGCAGACCTCGTTAAGGCTGATTTCAGGCAAAGATCAGCTCACTTACTATAAAGCTGTTGTAATAGATGCTGCGGTTTCTCGTTGTGTCGTGAACTATGCACGTTGATCTAAAACCTGTCAGCATTCTTCAGTCTCACAGGCGCCCTGAGGCCATCACAAACACAGAGAGACACTAAGCACTCTGCCTCGGCCTCGGCGCCATTTTGCGGATGATGTCATCAGAACTGGGAGCATTGTCATCCTGATGATGGTGTGCTTGGCAGTCTAGTCTGCTGCTCTGGCTTTGGCTTTCGTCTGAAGGTTACTGATGTGTGAGGTGAAAGACAGAGTTGAATCCAGTCAGATGTTTAAGTGTTTGTAGGATTTAACATATTCCAAAGCCAGCGGTGCGTCTTGGGGGGGTCTTGGGGGGGTTGGAGGCCACGTTTTACATTTGTTCTTGCTGGCATTGAGGCCGAACTATACAATCAGTAACATTAATGTTATCGAACCATGATTAAAGGCTGTCAGTTGTCACGCTCCCTGATTTAATGTAACACAAAGTCAGCACAAAAACACATTTTCATCTTCTTCAGTCACCGCGTCGCTCCAACAGCATGTTAGGCCGTGAGGTCCAGGGCGCATCGTCATTTACAGTGAACGTGTTGTACTGAAACGATCAGAAGAAATGCACCTTCAGGGTTCAGAGGGAGGATCCAGTGTGGGGGGCTTACTCTGAACTGTGACTCATGCAAAGCTACAAGGCTCAGCTGCGGAGCTGGAAAGTGATTTTCTCCATTTCACTGGACGATTATATCACACAGAGAAAACTGTGTTCAGATTTTAGTTACAGTATCAGAGGGGAACGTCTCACTTCAGCAGCACAACCGTCTAACGAACACGAAGCTCTGCAGTCACAGCAGCAGTTATGATTTATGACTTTCATTCATGTTTTTGGCTGCAAGCAGAGTGAGACACCGAGTGGCCGTCCAAAAAACAACAACCCCCCAAAAACTCTGTGACTCAACCGTCTATTCTTCTGTTTGATTATGATCCATCTGCTCAGCTCAGTGATGTGTAAGCCGGGTGTCACACACACACACACACACACACACACACACACACACACACACACACACACACTGCTCATATAAAGAAAGCTTTAAGTCTTCATTTCCTTACCAGCTGGGTGGCGTTAGGCACAAAGTTCCAGACGATGGTGTTGGTGTTCGGGTCGCTGCCGGTGTACGAAGCCCTCAGCTCCACATACTGACCCTTAATCGCTTCTATATTGGTTTGGGGCATAACAATCCTGGCCCATAGACCTGGATGAAGGGAGAGGGAGAAGAAAACACTAAAAATCACGATCGGGTTATCATCATGTGATTCACTTTAAGCTCATTCCTGAGCTGCTGTGACTGACAGTGAACATCGGACACAGTCACGGATGCCTCACTTTACACAGGGAATCAGAAGGAACCTAAGAGGATGTTGAGATGTGATGCTCATATGCAAGTCCAGAAAACCCCTCAAAACTGCATCTATGCTTGAAGCAATGCATGTCAAAAATGAAAGAAAGGAGGACAAATAATCTATGTCTGATTATAAATGATATAAACTGCTTACATTGAAACGATTTGCTCTGTATGTGCCACTACTTCAGCCCACTATATTTACCTGACACAATAAAATATTCATGAAAGCTTGTAAAACATTATCATCCGTATGAAACTGCCCTTCGTGTAATTATGTGATGTAAGAACAGGCTGCAGAAGGCAGGGAGCTGGTCACAGTGAGATGTAATGTGTATTTATGGCCACAGAGAGGCAGCAGAGAGCCAAAACACAACTGCAACACAGAAATAAATGAGAAAAATAACACAACTGTTTATTCTTACATGATTAAGTGACACTTTATATTATTTAATATGACATTTTTCATTCAAGTAGGTGATAAATGAGACACATGACAGAGGATGTAGTCATGTGTAATTCGTGTTTACTGTAATCAGAGCTTTTCTCAGGAGAATCTCAGCCTCCAAAATGAGGTTGATATTAATCAGAAGAAAGTCTCAGGATCACCTTGAAGTCGAACGTCAGGCCGAGCCTTCAGCCTCCTCTGCTGTGGAACAAACTCCCACTTTGGGTTTGGGGGACAGACTTGCTGCCTGCTTTTGACACTTGAAACGTCCCTTTTTGATAACTACGTCTGAATCATGTGACCCTGAACCATCTCATAACCAGAATTACTGCAATGCTTAGTCTGCTGGGGGTTCACTGCTTCACCAAGTGCTTTGTCATAAAGGATCGTGTGGTTATTGGGCTTTCTTTCTCATACTGCAGGCTCTTTAGCTGACAATATAAAGTGCCTTGAGGCAACTGTTGCTGTAAATTGGCAAATGAAACTGAACTCAACTGAACTGGAACAATTGTACTGCTCGTATGTAGAGCAGAGGGTCACCGTTCAGACTGAACTTCTCAAATGATCCTCCTTTTAACCAACACTGCGGACAGGCGCACCTGGGACATGGCTGCCAGCTCTGAAGTGTGTATGCGTGTGTGTACTCATCAGAAACCATGGCATGTAGAAATGTGAAAGGTGTAGGCTCATTAGAAAAAACTGATGGGATTCCTGTTTGTTATTGACATGAATGTCCAATGAAAAGAGTGAAATCCTACATGCCCACTGCTCACCCCCCACGCTGCATTTGCAAACAAGCTGTTTACATACTCATGCACGCCATGCATAATGGATTAGCCTGCATCACTGTAGTGCACAGCAGTACCTTCCTGCTAATTAGCACCATCCTTAGATGAAGCTCCTCAGTCCTAAGCAGTCTAAAGCAGAAACGGAGATGCCAAAGGACACGTGTTTGTTAAAACCCTCACTATTGAAATAGTTGCTACCAGAATGTTGAACCTGACCTCAGAAAACCAGCTGATTTTAGATTTTTATACTGAATATTTGGGCTTTTCCTTCTTTATAGCCAATTAACTGCTTTATGGCCACAAAACAACTTTTCTATATTCACAAGCTAGTCTCTGAGCAGGTAGAACCCCTGAGCCTGAACACTACAGAAAGCTAAAGAACGAGGTGACACCACTTTTTAGTGCTCAGGCAAAATGAAGTGTATGGCCTGGACAGCTCTCATGCTTTATTGCTTCAGCAGTTAAAATTTACACAGGTGACGTGAATGCAGCGGGATCTCTACAGAGAGGAGGTGTAGGCATCGGGTTCTCTGTGGAGAGGATAAGTGACAGTGATGAAAGAACGTGTAGGCTATACTCGTTTGGGAACTCACTAACGAAGGCATGAGAGAGTGGGCAAGAGGGACGTTACTGTACGACTGAATGTTGCTGAAAAGGGTGAAAACAGGAGAGGAGATTCATTGTGTCGATGGCTCTGTTTAGGCACTAAGAAGATTTGCAGAAGCAGACCTGTTGTTTGGAGAGGTGCTGACTGATGGATGGATGGATGAGTGGACATGAAGAGATGACAGAAAGAGGCTTAAACATAAATGCAATGAGTCACAGTGGAGTGGCACTCTGATGATTGCTTTAAGCTTGTAAGAGATTCCACTGCTGCATGTCTCACACATGGGATGAAGGGAAGGAAGAGAAAAGGAGGATCTCTGGGACAGAGATGCTAAAGCAGCACCAAGAGCTCCTGCAATGTTTATATTTAGACAGATGTAAAGCTTTATGAGAGAATATAATGCAACTGTGGAAAGTGTTCTGTGTTATAAAAACAAGGAAACCCAGCAGTGGACAAGTTTTCTTTAAAAGCTGAGAAGTTCGGGGAAACACGTGGAGCGAGGCTGGCACACAGCCGGGATGACCCCGACACAAACCGGGGAAAACGGGCTCCTCGTTACTGTGGATGAGCTTCACGATTTAGCCTGATCACATGGGCGTTTTCCCACCATAAAAATCTTGCCAAGTGCTGCTTTAAGAAGATTTCCTGACAGAAATCCTTCCTGATGCCAATGAAAACGCACTACATTGGCAAGAAAAAAAGGATAAAAAATGGAGAGCTGGCAGGAAAATAGAGAAATGAACAAGGCCACAGGGATCACATTCATAACAGTCACTCTTCACTCTTAATTTGGTCAGTGAGGCACAATCTCTCCCACTGTGGCAGGTCTGAAATCCACTCTGCAGCCTTCATGACAACTGCCTTTAAATATTCCATGGTGACTGATGGCGAGGGAGATGGGAGCGTGTTCGCTGAAGGAGGTAATGAGGTCTGGATGGGTCCCACTGGATCTAATAGGGCTATTTCACTAAGTCTGATATAACAAGGTGTTTCATGGTTAGCTGGACAAGCTTTCATTCATCTTTCTGCCTCAGTAGGTTAATGTGTACTTTTACAGCTCCGTCACTGCATGTAGAGACGCCACCTTGGAAGGTGGATGTTGACCTGGAGGGTGTAAAGTTTCAAAAGGTGGGAGTTATAATGTGCTCCTCCAGTGTAACGACACTGAAAAGCTACGAACTATTAAAAAAGGTGATCTGTGAACTGAAGTTTTATAATTATAATTTTTCTTTCTCTATACAAACAGGAGAGACATATCTCCTGTTTTTGAAAACGATAAAGCTGAGTGAAGCAGAGGCCGATACGTTCTCAGGCTCTCTGTGAGCTGAAGATTCATTTCTGCTGCTTTCTGCCTGTTCTCTTTTAAAAACTTTAAAATGATCACTGGGAGCCATGTTTTCAGACACACCTCTGCCACATTGATGCACCTCTGACTTTAAATCTGCACCTATAGTGAAAGTACTGTTTTCATAGGACTCTGCAAGCCTGTGAAAAACGCCCTACAGCCAGGTGCTGCTCATCAGCTGCACTTCATTAACTGATCATCACCACATTGTTAACACAATACCACAATCGTCCCCAGCAAATTCACCCCAAGGTCAGACCCAGCAACGCTAAAAGAAACAAATCAAGCAAAGTAAAGCACATATCTCAGTTTGGCCAAAATATGACTTCAGCAATTAATGCTATGGGGCTAACAATATGCTACATTAATGTTTCTGCTGACTGCAAACACCAGTTGAACCCAACTGGAATATATCCAGCACAGCTGGGTGGGTCAGTGCATCCAGTTCAATTCAAAATCTGCCCGTATCCGTATGCAGCTTGTTGACTGTAATTAGTAACTAACTGTTAGTCACTGAATGTAAAATCAGACTAGTTCATTATGCAGCACCACTGACCAAAGTGCTGGTTAAAAATACATAAGTGACTGCAGTCTCTGACACTATGACCAGGGCCGTGGTAGTGGGGGGAAAGTGGACCTGACTACCCAGGGCCCGAGTAGGGAGAGGGGCCCATGAAAATCCAGATTTTGTTTTGTTGTTGTAATGTTTTATTTCGAATGAATTGGGCCCTCCAATTAATTATTTATTAATATTTCAAATATATTGATAACATCAACTCAGGGAATGTACTTCAGTCACAGTCCTCTCAACATATTGGACATTCTGGGGGCCCCCTCTTGGAGGCGCAAAATGGTTTAGTCCGCCCGACAGCGACAGGTGTAACGTCAGTGAGCCCAGACTGAATGACCTGGGGGCTCGAGGTCATGCTGCCTAAAAGGCAGAAATCAGGTTATCAAAAGGAGAAAGAAAGGAAGGAGAAAGAAAGAAGGCAGAATGAGGGGAGTTAAAGTTAACGTGGTCCACTGCAGGCAGCTGCTGCTGATGTTTGTATACTCACGTGAAAATGTGAGTATACAAAATGTTAGTACACAAACCAGATGTAGCCTAATGTTTTGGGTATTTGAGCACAAGTAGGCCAAATGCATCAATACAGGTGGTGAATGAAGGAACAACTCATCAATATAATCTGATCTGATTGTATCTTAAAACCTTATTTATGCTTTTTTATTTAAAATAAATACCCCCCCCCTTTTTTTTTTGGTCACGTGCCTGGTGTACTGACAT
>VOQJ01012208.1:19621-38838 GCA_015052665.1 Apistogramma diplotaenia | reverse complement strand
GTAGTCGGTCACACCGAGGCGATTCCCACAGTGGAACACCGAGCGGAGTTAGGAAAAGAACTCACCATATTCCGCCAAGTGCTTGTTCTTTAAATGCCGTATTAAGTTTGTTGTGTTGAAGGATTTTGCCGTACTTCCTCCACGAGGTATTTTTTCGTTGCACGTCTTGCAGTTTGCAAACTTAGCATCACTCAGACGGTGAGAAACGTCCAGACGGCAGACATGTTTGTTTATGATCTGCTCCCTCTGCGCGCCTGCAGTTTCTTCCCACTGCCGGGGATCGGCGGGGTGATCGGCAATGGAAGGCACTTATCGGAAATGCCGATCGCATACTTTTTCACGAAAATCGGCCGATATTGATCGGTGGCCGATCGATCGGAACACCACTAGTTTTAACCTAATAGGCACATGCTAGTCACTTAGAAGACGAGCCCACGTTTTAAATTGGTTGGTTACAGGAAAAATAACTGAAATAACACAAACTGAATGGTGTTGTGTGGCTGTCGGGCCGGTAGTGTGACGACATTTAAAGAGGGTAAAGGATGACCCCAGGAAGGTGCCTGCAAACTCCTGATGTTCAGAAAGTCTCTTTGCTAGCTGCATGTGTTTGTAAAAGGTATTTTTTATGTTTAAACTTTAGTACTGCTCTGTATTTCTCTGTAATGTTGTTTGTTTGTGGCATTGCCAGCTCCCAGGTCTCGGCTCGCAGACTTCACTGTCTCTACAAGAATGCTTGCGGCTGTTGGAGGCCACATTCCCTTTTGGAGAAGAAGCTGAGGTAAATTTGTTGTTGAAGTTGCCATGAAGACATCTTTTTCTTATTTGCTGGCATCACTTCTTCCCCTCCCGCCCCCATGAATGTGTGGAAAGCCTAAGGTAGTGAGAGCAGCAGCAGGGACCACTAACGAGGGTACAGAGGAGAGCAGCCAGCAGTAAAAGCAAATATGATATTGACAAGTCTGAGGAGTTGGGGTGGAGGTGAGTAGAGAAGAGGCCTCCAGGGGAAGCAGCAGTTCAAGGCAGCTTAAGTGATGCCTTGAATTCGACTGATGGGATAAGATGCACTGTTATTTTTTCCCCAGAAATTGGGAAATTCTTGCTTCAGTGCAGCCAAAACATAAAACACAACCTGCAATTAAATATCTTTTAATAAAATAAAATGGCACAATAATTTAAGAATCATGTAAAATCGTGTTTGCTTGTTATTAATTAATAATTGTTGTATTTTTAAGCAGTTTCCAGCCCCAGTCGTCAGCCCGGAAATTGCCGTTTCCAATGAAGAAGTTCCTTCTACGTCTCAGGGCCTCCCTGTAGTGCCACAGCTACCCTCTGCAGAGCCACAGCTGGACCTGGAGCAGCAGTGGCAAGACATTATGGCCATCATGGAGCTACAAGTAAGATGTTTCTCTTTTGTAAGTTCAGATAGTCTCAGGTTCAAATCATCTGTCGTTTTAAATACTGAAATGATTTCTTTTCAAACTCTGCTCAAAGGCAATGGAGGTGAACAACACTTCACTCCACACCAGTTCAAGCAGCGTAAGTGCCATAAGTGGGACGACTGAGTCAAACACAGCGGGGAACTATGGACTTACTACGCGCTCGACACCAATAAACCAGGACGTCAGCCTCCATCAGGCTTCCCTCCCCAGCTGCAGCCAGGACTTCCCCCAGATTTTCAACCCCCAGCTGGACTCTACAAGCATTGCCCCAAGAACCGCCACGCTCAGACCCTCCTCCAGCAACTCCACGAACATCAACTCCACGTTTGGAGCCACCAACCTGACTGGGATCTTTCTCCCACCACACATAAACAGTTCCAGTAACAACGTCACTTCCACGCCTGTCCTGCCTGACCCATTCAGCACCCTGCTGGAGGAGTCGATGCTTGACGAAATCAGCCTGCTGGACCTCGCCATGGAGGAGGGCTTCAGTCAGGCCCAGGCGTCCCAGTTGGAGGATGAGCTCGACTCAGATTCTGGTCTTTCCCTGGACTCCAGCCACAGCCCTGCCTCCCCAAGCAGCTCAGAAACCTCCTGCTCATCTGCAGCTTCCTCCTCTTCAACTTCTGCCACTTTCTCGGAGGAAGGAGCCGTGGGCTACAGCACCGACTCCGAGGTAGCCACTGTAGAGACGGAGGAAGGCGCTGTTGGGGGTTACCAGCCCGGATATAGCAAGCTCTGCCGTATGAGCTACCAGGACCCCTCTCAGTTCCACACCCTCCCTCAGCTCGACAGCATCAGCCATAATCATACCTACAACCTGCCGCTTTCCTCTGCCTTCTCTGAGCACCCAGAGCTCCCCATCTCAGTCGGGAAGAAGGCTGTCCGTGACAAACAGAACTCGAAGCCTCAGCCTCCTCAGGACCTGCTCGACAAGCACTCAAGCCGTGACGAGCGCAGAGCCCGGGCCATGAAAATCCCTTTCTCCAACGACAAGATCATCAACCTACCCGTGGAAGAGTTCAACGAGCTCCTAGCCAAGCACCACCTGAGCGAAGCCCAGCTGGCCCTCATCCGCGACATCCGCAGGCGTGGCAAGAACAAGATGGCAGCCCAGAACTGCCGTAAACGCAAGTTGGACACCATCATAAAGCTGGAGCAGGGCGTCCAAGACCTGAGGCGCGACAAGGCCCGCCTGCTGAAAGAGAAGATGGAATTTATTCGCTCCATCCGGCAGATGAAGCAGAAGATGCAAAGCCTGTACCAAGAGGTGTTCACTCAGCTGCGGGACGAGGAGGGCCGGCCCTATCCTCCCAGCGAGTACTCGCTGCAGTACAGCGCCGATGGCAGCGTGCTCATCATGCCCCGCGCCGTGACTACCGCTGAGCAGAACCGCAAGCCAGAGAAAAAACAGAAGGACAAAAAGAAGTGAGGGGGGACAAACTGCTGTTTATTCTATCACTTTGCTAAGTCGGTAAGAAAGATTTCTGCAGACCTGAAAGAGATGTCCTTTTTTCCTTTAAGAAGATTGTGGTGAGTAAAAAAAATGGCATTGTTGACTACTCTTCCTGCATTAGTTTCTCCCGTTTCATTCTGTTCCTACAATTTTTGTTCCTGGAAACAACTTTGACGCAGAAGTAGCTCTTCATTCGAGTACTGAGATTTAATTATTTAGACGAGGAGAAGAGGGATATAAAAGGACATAAACGAGCTATTGGGAAGAAAAAAAATTAGCTGCTCTTGATCCTTTTGCACCAAACCACTGAGGATGGAGGAGATTCGCAGGGTGACAGAAGGGACCGGTGGGAGTACAAAAACACTGTCGAGGATGGTTGGAATACCTATGCACCGAAGGTTTTAAAGGACTAGCAGATCACATCCCACCCTGGAGACTTTTGGTGATTTTTCATAGTCACTGAGGCTTTTAAGTTGCAAAAACCGCATCTATGGTCGTGTGAGTTTAGATACCAAAGGCTGAAAGGAAGTCCATTATTTTAGGATGCCAATTAACACCTTTACTAACCAAAGGTTGTATTTGGTGCACATCACGTGATCTGTATACATCTTAAATGCTCCGACACTGCACTCTAATTCTGTAGGTTCCAGTTTTCGAGTCAGATGGCATGTAAGTTAGGTCGGGTTCGATGTGTGGGAGGTGGATGTTGACATGAGACGAGTCAGGCTGAGAGCGTTTCTGCGCTGGCCACTGCTGAAAGAGGCCTGGAGCTGAAGTCTTTGAAGAGGAGCAGATTTAGGGAGGAGGCACGCTGCATTGCAAAATGTATCGACTTCCTTATAAATTATACATAGCACTGTAATTTGTCTTTAAAAGGCTTGGCTATATGCATTTTGCCGCGTCTGTCGCTATTCCTTCGCTGCAGGTTTAAATACGGGAGCTGCGTTTAGGGAGGCTCTTATTAACTGTTCATAATCTGTAGTATAAGCAAGGTTATAGGTCTAGCCACATCAGCTTTACATAGAGGTCTGCACCCCTTTTGTTGATTTGAAAACTGTGAGCCTGTAATTTCATGAAGAATTCAAGGACACTGACGGGCCAGGAGCTCCTGGGAGTGCTGTATTATTAAAACCAACTCCGGGCAGCGCTGGCTCGAAGGTATGTGTCAGTTCCTTGGATGCCCCATTTAAAGCATTACGGTAAAGCGGGCTCAGGCGACGCTGGGGTGTCAGTAACCTACTCGCCAAATGTTAAATATGACTTTGTCAGGGCCGTTGAAGCGAGGAGAAATGTAAGAGGACGGGGAAAGGTGGGCTGAAATTCAGAGGAGAAAGCCTGAGTGCTTCAGATTAGTGTCATAAAATCTGGAGGAAAAATCTCATTTATTATTTAAAAACCCCTGGCAACTGTAAGGACACAAAACAGGGGAATGACAGCTATTTTTACATATTAAAAATGGTAATTTAGTTGCAAATGCCAGAGAAAACTGTCACATCATCAAGAAAAGAGGCCAATCTGTAAGGAAAACTCATGAGAAGAACAAAGGGAAAAAGGACATGGACAGACTGGGAAATAAATTTTAAAATGATGTGCATGAAATGAGAAATTTCAGTGAAAACTACTGGCACATTAGCAAGAAAACGGGTAAATTTACAAGGAAAAAAAGGAAAATCTGCAAGTGAAAAATGGCAAATTTGTGAGGAATGAAACCGGCAAAAAGAAAACAGTAAATTTATTGGAAAATTTTATATACACTTTAAAACACCTGACTAAATAAATTTGCATAAAGTTACAGTTGTAACCTACAATAACCTGATGTGTCTCCCTGAGTATCGCCCCCCCCCCCAGCCCGGCTCCTTACGTTTGGCTGCACCTTGGACGGCCCGGACCACCGTAACCACAGAAAGCCACTTGAGGATTTTTAACTGCTGTAAAGCCGAGCTGATGGCTTAAATATTACAAATCATACTTTACGTTTTTGCGTTGGTAACGAAGTGAGCCACACGGGTGATAACGTGACTCGAATGTGTGATAAACGGCGCGTGTTGTGGCCACTTTGATTTGAATGCCTTTATTTAACATCATCTTCACTTTTAAGGGTTTTGAGAACCGAAGAGAGGAAAAACAACGTTCTCAAAGTAGAAGTGCTATTACTTGTCTATTTGAATGACGTTTGTCAGTACACGTGTTCTATCACCTTCTTTAAAAAATAAAACTAGGTCAGCTGTTGCGGCTGAGCTAGGAGTTAGGCTAGACCGTTTTCCAGGAGGCTGAGCAGAACTCGCAACATCGAGATGATGTCCAAAAAAACCTGTTGTGAGCGGAGAAATGTCCTCATTAAATGTGATATTCAGGCATGAACCTCTGGTTAACATTCACTTCAGTGTAACCCAGTGCAACACCAACTACTTAGTACTGCTACTACTTAGTGCACTTTTTTGTCTGTCGTTCTGTAAATATTTTCATGTTTGTGTTTGTTCTGATTTCATGTCGTCTGTCCATTAACACCCTCTGCTTTGAGTTTGGATGTAGTTCCCTCCGTTCTGAGGTGTTCGCTGGCAATCAAGAATTGTTTTTATTGATTAATAAAGTGTTTTTATTTTCACCTGTGACTCTTGTGTTCTAGTTGTCCATGTTTCAGGCTCCGGTCAGTGAAGTCCCTGTGCCTGAGAACAGGGCCGCGAACAACCCAAAATGGAACAAAGAGGCGGTTCAGCTCATAAAGTGGGCCTCTCGTCTTCATTTGCAGCTTCCTATTTTTATTTGTGGCTTCTTTTAGAGTAGCTTTGCTTGATCCACAGCTCAGAATAATCCTTATTTATCTAATAATGACCAGCCCCTCCCTTTAAGCCACCTTTTTTCTTCTAATTTGCTGCCACTTGCAGACAAGGTTTGAAATCAACGTTGACTCAGTAATAAAAGATCCATCTATTCTTCTTTGCCTCGCTGAGTCTGGATTGCAGAGACACCCAGACCTCCTTCCCTCAGCCAACTCCCCCAGGAGACGCAGAGGTGTTCCCAAGCTGGTCGAGAGATATCATCCTACAGCGTGTCCTGAGTTTCCCCCACAGTCGTCTCACGGGAGCCCATGAAACGCCTCACTTTGGATGCACCCAGGAGGCATCGAACCTCCGCTGGTTTCTTTCAGTGTGGAGGAGCAGCAGCTGGGCTCTGAGCCCCTCCTGAATGAGAGCTCCTCACCTGATCTGTAAGGCTGAGGCCAGACACCACCCTTCAGAGGAAGCTTGTATCTGCAGGGCCAGAGCCTGAGGCGACCATAGGTGAGGGTAGGAATGTAATTCAGCTGCTCTCACCTGTGTAACTGTTTGTTTTGAGTGTAGAGCTGAGATATGAGCTCAGCACCTCCATGTGCCTCTTTAAAGATTAGTTTTATGTATTGTGCCCTATTTGAACAGCAGGGACTGCTGAGGTGGTCACATTAGCAGTCGTGTCAGGATTACTTGTTTGAAAGCTGTTTTTATGCCCTGAAGCAAACCCAAAGGGTTCTGTGTCTCCAGCTGGAATCAAACTCACGACCGTTCACTGTTTATGCCAGAAAATAAGCATAATGGCTCTGTTTTAAGTCAGTTATTATACACGGAACAACAGTTTACCTCGGAGGAACCCAGAAAATCTGAAAACATACATTTTTAATGAATTTGATAAATGAACTGGACTCCTGGGTGATACTTAGTCACATGACACAGGCGTAACAAACAGTGGTTTATTCTCCAAAAGCAACAAGACGTGACAAACACTACAAAGATTTCCAAAGAACAAGTTCTCACAGAAGCCGTTCATAAGCGTACATCAAATGTGTGCTGAGGAAACATCGACGATGAAGAGTTTCTGTCCCGGAGAGCACCGATGAGTCGAGCTAAAGAAACAAAAGCGTCACCTTACTGATACGCTGTCATAGCAACGTGAGCCGGATGTGGAAGGGACGGTGAAAACCTGTGACGGGAAAATAACATCTCGTTCGTTTGAGCTGGTTTTTGTCGAGCAGACGGATATTTACAGGGACGTGTGACCTGGAAAACAAAAGTGGGATCGAATGAGTGACGCTGCCGGAAAGACCGATGAGTCCAGGGTGTCTTGCTTGTCCCTGGCCTCTCCCGTCCCTCCTGGGAAGGACGCTGAATCCCGGCCCTTCGCCCTGCGCTAGTTTTTCTCATCCTTTTTCTCATCTTCGGTGGGGTACGAGTGCCAGGTGAGCCGTTCCTCGTAGAAAGAGATGACCACCTGCGGACACTTCACGTTGGCCTCTTTCGCCGGCACCAGGTCCGCTTCGTCGGAATTCTTCCTGTAAAAAAGGCAAAGAAAGTCAACTAAACCTGCCGCAGAAAATATTTATTGGTGCGTTTTAATTCCCCAACACGCACTTACGCACCATTTCATGAGGAACATGAGTTCTCCTGTGGAATCTGTCGCACCGATAATCCTTTCTGGATCCAGACCTCGAGCAAAGCCCCTCAGCTTCTCTGTCTGAGGATCAATAAACAACATGCACGTTTTTATAACCTCAAACAAATTAAATTCAGACAAATGATGCTTTAAACCAGTGACACTGAAGCAGGGCCTGGTTTGCTGGTTCTGGGTTCAAACTGAACAACCCAAAGCAGGCATCGATCGAGTGGTTCTGCTTTTATAATAAGAGGCTAAAACAAAAGACGAGGCAACAAGAAGACGACCCCCAAAAGGGCGCCGTTTTTATCAGGTGTCCTGTCAGTGCAGGTGGCGTGAGGCCTGCAGCCCACTCAGGCTGCATAGGTGGTCCAGCTCCTCCAGGAAGGCACTTCCACACATGCTGTCACAGAAAGGTTTGCAGTCTCAGTAGTGTGGAGGAGATACCAGCAGATGACCCGGGCCTCACCCAGCAGCAGGACAAGGAGGAACACTGCCAGAGCCTAACAAAATCACCTCCAGCGGGCTACTTGTGTGCATATTTCTGACCTGTCAATCAAACTCCACATCCTTCAGTGGGACCTCTGCTCACAGCTCAGCACTCTGCGGCTCGGCTGGCGTTCACAAAAGAACACCAGAACTGGCACCCGGTTCTCCTCAGCCCAGCGGCTCCTGGGGCAGTGACAGACTTGGAGGAACACCATCCACCACTTTATGAAGAAACAAGCCCAGTTGTTGTGAGTGCACACAGGCAGGAAAAGGGTTGATGATTGTGGTTCGCACCCACCGTCAATGTGTCGTTTTGTTTGCAACAAATTCACAAAAAGTTGTTGTGCTGAGTAAAATGTAAATAAAAACAGAACACAGTCATTTACAAATCGCATAAACCCACATTTATTCACAGAAAATGTACCACTTTAAGAAAAATATTAGCTGCATTCTGTTTTTATTTACACTTCCCACAATTCCCTGATTGTTTTGGTATAGATCGAGAATTCCTTTTAGGTAACTCCGCATTCAAGGACACTTGTGGAAAAACTGGGACTCACGTCATCTTTCTTCTTCTTTGATTTGCTGTCGTCTCCTTCCGTTTCTCCCGCCGCCTTCCTCTTCCCGTCGTGCGCCGATTTCTGGGACTGCAGGAATTCTGCGATCAAATCTGGACAGTCCAGGTTTTCGTCTGGCTCCCACGTGTTGTCTTCACTGCAAGTTCAAACACGTGAACACGTGATTCAGTCACCTGTCACGGTGTGTTCAGACCTTGTGTTACGTCAGAATATTCTCCGCCGTCACCTGATGGGAAAGCTAATTCCAGAGTGCATTCAAATGCTGGAATCGGTTAACAGTTGTGTGTCTGCAGGAGACGCACAAGTCTTTGTATTTGCTGACGCCTCAGCCAGCTCTCTTTAAAAGGAGGCTTTGATCTCAATGGGAGCTCCTAGTAAGCTAAAGGTAACTTAATGTTTACAGTGCAGCACTGTGTGCAGTGATTTACTGCAGAAGTACAGTATATGAGACAAAAAGAGTTTGTGCAGTTAGATGAGCTGTGACCTTTAACCTTCAGCACAGCCTGAACTCTCATTTCTTTAAGCAGTCCTCAGGAGGAGTTCTCCGGGCTTCCTGAATGTTTCTGTCTGTTCTGTCGAGATGATCCCACACTGCTTCCAGGCTCTGGGGGGGGTGGATACTTTCCTGATGGTATTGCATGGTGGATCAAAATCTGATAAGTTTCTGTGTTCATAATTTCATCAGTTTTGCCACAGGAGACGCAGCTCCAAGCTTCCACCACATTTCTGTAGATGCAACAAACAGATGGGAACACGTGTTTTTGTAACAAGCTGCTAGTACAAATGACCTAAAGATATCATCTCAAAGTGGGTCTTTGTTAGGTTTCCTGATGTGTGCAGACACAGCGCTGGTGTCTGCACACATCAGTTAGGCGCCCTTGTTTTTCCTCTCAGGACTGAAAATGAGTGAAAAAGCAGAAACGACCTTCAGAAAACCCGGAGAACGACCGCTGAAGACACTTTAGAGTCTCTAAAGAAAAATCTAAAGCAATGACAGGCGACTCGAGGCTTGTGCACAGTACTGCGTGTAAACATATTCTGTCAGGAGTACATAAATGATGGGATGTAATGACACTTTATTATTGCAGCTGTTTTCTGTGCCAACATCTGTTCACGCTCCCGCAGCAGAGACGCTTTGAAAAAAACTGCATTCATCCAAAGTCTGTGGCACAAACGACTCGGTCTCCTCTGCAAACACCTGTTAGTGTCTCCTGTAACTGTGTGTGTGTGTGTGTGTGTGTGTGGGGAGCTACTCGAGCCCCACCTCAGGTGACCAGAGCCAAACTAAGAAAACAAAAACAGACCCAGCTCCCGCTGCATTATTTCTGCGAGCCACAGCAGCAGATATTTACCCAAAACATTTAATAATGCTAGAAAACATCTGAGGAAACGAATGAAATCTCTGCATCACTCCTATTACGTTTGTGGGGAGATGTCAGGAGGGAAGAGAAGTGTGAGGTGATCTGAGCCATCCATGAAGTCATTTCTGAACACTTACTCAGAGAAGCCTTTCCACTTAAGAAGGTACTCTACTCTGCCTTTCACCACCCGTCGGTTCAGGACCTTTTCCACCACATATTCTTCCTCCTCCTCCTCTTCTTCTGGAACATCATCTGCCTTCTTGTCCTTCTCGGCGGACGTCATTTTGCTCTCTGTCGGTTTACAAACAGGGGAAATGAGAACACACGTGCTCCTGCCGACGCCGCAGAGGCTCGAGGCCGCAAACCCGAAGACGGGTGTCTGCTGAGCTCACACGGGACCACGAACATTTACAGGGCTTCTCTGTCCACATGCACGACACACACCTTAACCGCACAACGACCAGTGACACAGAGAAATGTATGTTAATAAATAATGATGCTTAAAACCTTCGGTAACAGTGGGACCATCGTTAGGGGGCTCTGCAGTCAGGCTCATACTCAGCAGGCAGACCTGGGGACCCGCAGGTTCCTGGTCAACGTCAAGATTGTTGCATGTTGGAAGAAAACAGCATTGGAGAATGGGATTCAATGAAGAGAAGCATGAGAGGCAATGCAGATTATTACAATCTGTAAGAGCTTTTCCATTTAAAAAAAGGTCATTAATCTACATTGCCTCGTGTTGCCCATGATTTTTAACATTATGATATGATCAAAGCTCGCAGGGTGCTACACAGGGAGAGCTTTTTTCCAAGTAAGAGTGCAAAATTACGCTCATTGCACATACAACCCCTGGTAAACATGATGAATCACCACACTTGGGAGGATTGTCATTCAGCTTTTCAGCAAATAAAGCGCCGATATTCTGGCTTCATTGCTTTAATAAATGGCTTTTTTCCCAGATCAAGTAGAGTAACCTTCATAACTCTAAATATGCCAACATCTGCACAAGAAAGCATGACCCCAACGAGCTGAAGCAAGGGAGGGGATTTTGCTACGTAACATTTGGGTCACACAGGAAGGTGGAAGCCTTCACAATATTCAGAGGGAGAACTCAGGATAAAAAACGCACACCAGATTATAAAGAAAAGAGCAGAAACAGTATTTAATGTTTGTCACAGACGTGGAGGAAACGGGCTGAGTGAAAGGGCATCCACACGGAGGGGCGTGAGCTCAGAGGCCTGATTACTGAATGAAAGTGATGTTCAGTGACTGGTGGAGGAGGTGACGGTGACACTTGTGCAGAAAACAGGCACACTTCCTGCTCATCCCTGATGTGGGGTCGCATGGGATTAACTCAGCAGTAAATGCACTGGTGTGCACTTAGATTCTGGACTTTCTCGGGTTTGCTGAAGATGACGTGTGCGTGCTGCCGCTGAGCAGTTAAACAGTCCGTCCTGCAGCTGTTTGTGCAGAAAGAACCCATCTGACAGAGATCATCCGTACCTCAAACAATTAAGCATTATAAAACTGATGTTTATGTTGATGAGTCCATATTTTTCATCTGCTTGATCTGTAAAAAAATATGATTAAAACAATGCCATTTAATGGGTTTGAGGTGTGCTTCATGAGGCCGGTATGTCCGGCTACTAAAGAACAATAGATTTGAGACCATATCTGAAATGTATTTGATACAAAGACTCAAAAAAAAATATGACCATCCTCCAAGTATGCTGATTCAATCACTTCTGGTTGTACTCATGATTTTGCTTGTTTATAACAAAGCGAGGACAAAGTAGGGGGGCGTTCATGGCCGTGCATGAAGCAGCCAGCATCAACACCTGGCGGCGGCGCAACAGCGTGGAGGGGCGGATTAAAACAAAATGAGAAGGGGGGAGCAGCGTCGTGGGGTAAAAGACTCCTCTGTGCTCAGTGTATTACAGTGATTATTAACGTTAGCAGAGGCAGAAAGAAGGAAAGAGCGAACGACAAAGCCTCGCACGGAGCAGTGTGCAGCTAGCTGGCGGTTCCTCCATATCGCCTTCCTACAGGCAACTAAAGCCGCACTCAGGGGTGCCTGTCGGTACAAAGACGGTTAACGCACATTATACGGAGCCGGTGGCTTTGAATGCAGTTAAAATAAACCTCGCCGCTAGCTAAGGTTAGCTTCATGCACAATCCAGCGTTAGAGCACGTTTGGAAGGAGGAGGGGGAAAATGGACTCACCGATGACTTACAGTGTAATCGGTTTGTTTAAAAACTTCCGCCCAAGCCGAAATAAAACAGCTACGGCTATCGCAGAGTTACGGCAAGAACGTTTGTGTCGATTTGTTGCCGAAACACAAATTCCTTCTCCACGGTGAAATGTGTCGTTTCCGCCCCTTCGTCCGGGAGGGAGGGGGCACAAGGAGGGAGGGAGGGAGGATAACGCGCGCTGGAGCGCGAGAAGGAGCCGCGTCACAGACTGCGCAGCATGCGGATGGAACCTTCCGCGTACACAGGCCGCTCGCGACGAGTGCGGACGACGTACAGATCTACGGAGCAGCCGCCGCGCACGCGGAAGCGAAGCGGCCGCTCCGGGTTATAAACAGGTTACGGATGATCGGGGCGCTTATAAATCTGCACAGCTGCAGGAAAAGCCCATCTGATAGAGATCATCCATACCTCAAACAATTCAGCATTAGGAAACTGGGATGTTTTTGTTGATGATTCCATATTTTTCATCTGCTTGAGCTGGAAAAAATATGCCTCTGATTAAAATAATTCCATTTAATGGGTTTGAGGTGTGCTTCATGAGGCCAGTATGTCCAGGTATTAAAGGACAACAGATTTGAGACCACATCTGAAATTTAGTTCATGTTTTTGGTTGAAACCTTTGTCAGCATGCATGGAGCAGGTCAGGAGAGAGGTATAAGTGTCTACAACCATCTACACTACACAGTGGAGGCTCTGTCATGGTTTGGGACTCCACTGCAGCCAGTGGTGTTGGGGATCTTGTCAAAATTGATGGAGTTATGAACACACAACCTTATCATTAGATTTTGATCCATCATGTAATATCATCTGGAAAGTATGCGATTGGCAGCAACCACATTTTCAGCATGACAATGATCCCAAACACAGTGCCAGTGCAGCAGAAATACATAAATTGGAGCACTATTAGTGATGGATTGGCCTCGCAGAGACTACATCTCAGCATCATTGGAACAGTGTGGGATCATCTTGGCAGAGAAGGGAACAATAGCAAGACAAATCTTGCCTCAGACAGATCAGGCTGGGAAGATGTTTGGTGATACCAAATAATGTGTTCAAATTGTATGAACTCTGTTTTGCTCTTTCTGCTATATTTCCATGTTTGCGCATGTTTCAATAAACCTCTGTACCAATTTCCACTTTTCCTCACAAAATACAAAGAAATTATGGGTGTGCGTTCATTTTATTTTTACTCGAATGGAACAAATGGAAATAAATAAATAAAAATAACACTCTTGAAAAAACTCTATTAGTTATGTAAAATTAATTAAATCCTTGTTGTGGTTTAAAAGAAAACAAAAATCATGAAAGCTTGTATTTTGGGTGGTGTTTTACGAAATTCGGGTTACCATCTCAAAAATTTTTGAGCTAGTAACGCTTCTTATTAATTTGGTCAATTTAAAGTTTAGTTTAGTTTTTCGGTATTTGGAGTTAGAAAGCCTCAAACAACCCTAACATTGATTTTGAGTTAAGTTGAAATTTCAAGATAACAAGCCAAAATATTAACTTATGGATTAAATAAATCATTGGCAGACACAGGCTTTCATGAAAAATGTAATAAAAATATAGAAGAATGTAATTTTAATCTTTATCAATTTGGCATCACAGAAATCCAAAATGTCATAAGCAAATGCTCTTGGCTCGGTTCCTGATCCCACATCCAGTTGCGGTTTAGGATTATTATTATTGAGAATCTGAATTTTCTCAGGTTTGAGATAATGTACGGTTCGGTTTCCACAGTAACAAGAAGAAAAGTGTAGAAAGAGTTATATCAAATCTGTCTTTAAATTATCTTGGAAAACACCGCACCCACAAAGCCAAATATGTCTACTGTAAATCTTTATTCATAACCTTTAAAAGGCAACCTGAGCATTACATTAAAAAATTTGTCATTGTTTGTATTAGTTTTGCTAATAAAGATAAATTTTTTAAAGTTTCATTCTAAAAGACCCGCCCCCTTTTACGTGGATCTTTCCGCGACGCAGTGACGTACAGCTAAGACGCGGCTGGGGTGGGGCTTATGACTTAGCGAAATGGAGATTGGAGCTCCTCGTGAAGGCAGTCCTCCGTGTTTGGGGAGATTATTGACAAGTCGAGCTCAAATATCGACAAACGAGGCGAGCAACGTCGACAGTTGCCGAGTGGACGCGACCACAGCAGCCGACGTATGAAAGTAGGTAGCTGCTAGCTGCAGTGAGCTCTCCGGTCGGTGTTCGCTTCAGCCAGCTAGTTGAAAAGTGCAGTTAGTCCGAACTATCTTTCACAGCGACATGGGTGCATCTTCCTCCAGGTGGGATTTAAAATGTGTTTGTTTCCAACTGTTCTCAAAGGTGTTCAAGTTTGACAACTAATGCGGAGAAAAGCGCCCTTTACGTTGTGTTTGATGGAGAAGCAAAGTGTCAGGAACCGTGGCAGGGAGCGAAGTTTGAGGGAGAAAGTAAATATCTTTGTTCTCTGGCTTGTTTGGCACTTTAAAATGCACCGTCACAGCTGCCTGGCTTCCTTCTAATGAGGTTATTGGTCGCACTCACCCACGCTGATTGAGTGTCAATTCCAGTTTCTTTACGGGTTCACTTTGAGAGGAATTGGTACTTAAAAGCCATACAAATACCCTGACAGGGGAAATGGGTGAAGATGGTGAAAGCCGTTTCTTAACCACACTGTCTGCTGGCAGCCTGAAAGGCAACTTCTGTTATCAACCTTTGTTACAGGGCAGCAATGAATAAAAGTAACACAGCTTTTGAAGATTAATGTTGAACAAATGTGAGTTTACGCCACAGATAAATAGCAGGCAGGGAGGTGGATCTCAGTAATGTTCAGCTCATTTTGTTAGTGCTGATTGATAGAAACTCTTTGGGTCGCGTCTGAATTTTCACAACACAAAGTATCTTCTGTGTGTTACAGTGTTCAGACTTTTTACAGCTTTGAACTGGTGGGAAAAATACAGTCAGCAGAAGTTAAAGAGTTAGACTGGCAGCGGATTAACCGACTTCTGTTTGCATGGAGATGCTTAAAAAGCAGGCTACTCAGTCCAGAAGGGTGCACTGTGAATCAAGCTCAACATAGCCAGGCTTTCTCTATGTAAGCTGGCTCAGCAAAACCTGAAATCCCAAAGATGAAAGGCTTAGTGATGGTGGTTATCAGTGTCATTGGTCAGCCCGGCCTTCTGCTTCAGGCGCTCGTTTCAGGGCAATGCTGCTGCTACAGGTGGGTCCACACTTACTTCTGATGTGACAGCTGCACATTAGGTCTCTGAAACGGGATCAGTTTAAACATCAAATGCTACTCGGCACATTTCACTCCCACAGCCTGCTGAAAGACGCGGATATCACGTTAGTTTATGCTTCGATCAATGTGAAAGTGGTTTTGATCGAAAACTACTGATGTATTATCTGCAATTGGAGTAGATTGGGACTAAGCTTAAACATTTTTATGCAAAAAGCCCCTCGTGGCACTGAAGACTGACTTCAGATAGACCCCTTTGTGGCCGTGACTCAGTTTGAGTTGCCCAGCTTGTCTTTCAGAGGCTGATTCATCAGCTCATGACACCACTGCTGAAACTTTCTCAGATGCTTTTGATGCAGCTGACTTATTGTTTTCTCTCCGCAGTGCAGCGCCTGGTAGGATGATCCGTAATCAAGAAGAAGATGTGAGTAACTTCCCCGTCTCACTTTTTTAAATGTTAATGCTGTTCTGCTTTTAGTGGCGTGTACACAGCGCGCTTTGAACTGAACTGGAGAACAGAAGCCTCCACTGAGGAGTTAAAAGCCTCTGAGGAACTTTATTTTTAACAGGAAAGCCCTGTGTCGTGCTAACAGTGCAGCTCTTAGTCTGGTGGTTTCACAATAGTGACACGGCAGCACTGACATTCCCCGTGTGTGTGTGTGTGTGTGTGTGTGTGTGTGTGTGTTTCAGGAGTTTGTTGCGGTACGGGTCCAAGATCCCCGCGTTCAGAACGAAGGTTCCTGGAACTCGTATGTCGATTATAAAATATTCCTGCACGTGAGTAACAAATGAACTGTAAGTTCAAATGTTTGGTCACAGCTTCTGTGGGCGCGAAAGATTTTCCTCTTGGGTTAAAGTTTTGGACAAAATAAAGACACCTGAAGACAACACCTGAGGTTCTGGGAGAGCTTCAGGTCACTTTCTTTTCACTCTTAAACTGTGATTAAAAATCATCAAACATCCATGTTAAATGGTGTGTGGCACATTCGCTTCTTTCTCTGTCTAGAAAGTGCTTTAAACAGATAAGAATTACAAGTATTTTATGCCAGTTTGATCCCCTATTTGACTGTTAAACACACAGACACTTATATGTTGGCCCTTTGATAACTTCCAAGCAGAAATGTCCAGTTTTAGCTCATGACTAATGTGGTAAAGTGGTTAGCACTGTTGCAGCACAGCAAGAAGGCTGTGGGTTAGAATCCACTGGCGGCAGTGAAAGAACGGGTCCGTGTTGCTGGTAGTGGGTCGGAGCCGGGTGTTAAAGGGCAGCTTTGGAGGCTTTCTGCTTTGGCGCTGGTCCTTTTTGTGAATGGATGTGGTCCCACTGGTGTCATCACGCAGTGACCTCTGACCCACAGTGAGAATTGGTTCTCAGCCAGAAAAGGTTGGCGGGCTCGCTCTGGGTCGGGGATGAGGGAAGCGGTGAACTGAAGGATGGACTGGTACAGAGTCAGTAGGGTTGGCTTGTATTAAGCTTGATGTGGTGAAGAGGGAGCTGAGCATGAAAGCTGTTGATTTACTGGCTCAGCTTCAGAGGGAGGCTGTAGCAGCTGTATTCTGAGTCCCTCCCAAATGATCAGTGGAACCAGTGGAAATGGTTCATATCTGACTGGGATACCAGGGGAAAACCCTCGGACAGTGGAGAGATTACAGCTCTCGGCTGGCTCAGGAATGCCAAGACGTTCCGACTGGAGGAGGTGACGGGGAGGGAGGCTCCTTTGATTACAGTGCAGATAAAAACATGTTAAATGGTTGTGTGATGTGTAGATGTTCCTCCGTGACATGAAACGAGGATTTCCTCACGAGTGTTGAAGAGAAGAAGATCAAACCGTTGGGACGTGAGTTTCCACCACAGAGCGGATGGACTCCTGATGATGATGCTGTTCTGGAGGCTCTGGCTGTGCTGAGGAACGCTGTGTCAGCAGTAAGGCTTCACGCCTGGGCGGATGTGCTGTCGTGTGTGTGTGTGTGTGTGCTGACACATGATATTGACTAAAGCCATGAAGCCTCACATGATTTTTCTGTGAGGTTGTTTGTTGATATGGTGGTGTGTTGTGTAGGTGATGCAATAATTTACTCAGATCAGACTTTTATACTTTTCCAGCCTGCCTCCTCTCACACACACACACACACGGCAATGGTTGTCATGGTTTTAATTGTCTCTCACGTTACAAAAACCACAAACACATTTAAGTGCTTCAGGTCTTTGGTACCTAAATCTGACCGGGGTTTAAATCATGAGCGCTGTGCAGCTTTTTCTTCTGGAGATGAATTTAACTTTAAATCAAAGCTTGAAACATTTCAAGAGGCCAAAAACAGGGAGATTTCTATCAATTCAAGTGACCACGGAGTGGAAATGAAAGTAGATGCAAGTAGAAAACACGAGTGTGAACTCTGAAAGTGATCTCTGATCAACTAATATAATCTGTTTTATTCACATGCTGGTTGAAATCTTAACTTTAACCCATCACATGCCTGCTATGGGCCACAGGTGGTGTTGGGTTACCTGTGAAGGGGGAGGGGTTTAATCTGCAGTGATTTTGAGTTTGTTGGACCTTGAAGTCTTAGAGCTGATGCTTAGACAGTAACATTAAAACCAGAGGGGTCAGTATCTTTCCCTGTGAGTTTCCTGGGTTTCTGTGTTCTACCTGCCCGTGACGAGCACCTGTTGGGTCAGACCTCAGAGCCATGCAGCTTCCTTGGTTCCTTTTGTAAGTTCGTTGTCTTGACATTGTTTTAGCTTGAGTCCATTTATTTTATTTTGAAAAGCCTGGTCATGGACCTTGTTCCGCACACGTCACTGGGAAGTGTCACATGTTACCGCAGCGACGCAGTCATGGGAACGCTTCATGCGCTCAGCAGCCGTTTGATCAGCTAGAACATGAGTCACTGTGATGTCACAGTGACATCAGTTCACTGATAAACTGCAGGAAACAGACGTGTGGTGCAAAACTGATTTCAGCCACTAGGCCACAAACATGGAAACCTTTAGGATTTTCCAAGTAGCTCGGCCTAGGTGGATATTTTGGGACTCTGATTCATGCGGTTTTGAGTGAAAAGCTTTCTAATACTTTGTTTTCAGACCAACAGTAAAGCCTTCACAGCCAAGACGTCCTGCGTGCGGCGGCGATACAGCGAGTTCGTGTGGCTCAAGAAGAAGCTGCAGAAGAACGCCGGTCTGGTGTAAGTCAGCCCTTTGCTCTGTGGCCCCCGATGGAGCTGTGAGCCGCCGGGTTTATAATCCCAAACCAACAAGCAGGCAGAGACGGTTTGATTCAGCGACTTCACCTTTGAACTTCAATCAGCTTTCATCTGTTTTACACACCAGAGTCCATTAAAACGTGTGCAGGACCAGTTCAGAAACGCGCAGTAAGAGTGAATGAACAGAGCGCCTCCATACTTTGGTTCTTTAAAGTGATTCAGCAGTTTGGGGGCAGCTTGGTGGCCTCACAGGTGACGTCTGGGTTTGCCTCCACGTTGGCTCGGGCCTCTGTGGAGTCTGCGTGGGTGTCCTCCCACAGTCCAAAGACGTGCACCTACTGGGGTTAATTGGTCGCTCTAAATTGCCCACAGGTGTGAGTGGTTGTCTGTCTGTGACAGGCTGGCATGTACCTCTCAGCCTGTCAGCTGGGATACCCCTTCTGATTGGCTGCTCTTTGTAAACAGGTGTGTCCTCAGTCATGACATGCAGAACCAAGAGCAGAACGAGACTGAATGTTTTGGCCTGCAGGGTTTTAATGAGGATCCAGCATTTTAATCACTACAGACATGGGTAATACCTTTTCTATAAACTTGTTTTTCCTGCTGCAGACCAGTCCCTGGTCTTCCTGGGAAATCCTTGTTCTACTTCAACAATGAGGACTTTCTGGAGAGGAGAAGGAAAGGACTTCAGCTTTTCTTAGACAGGTCGGTTCTCGTTCTTCGGTATTTGATCGATAAAGGTGCCGTTTGGTTTCACGACCCCCCCCCCCTCTTTTTTTTTTAGAGTGGTGAAACTTAGCTCCTGTCTTTCTTC
>VOQJ01012208.1:0-14630 GCA_015052665.1 Apistogramma diplotaenia | reverse complement strand
TCCAGCCAGCAGATGCCATAAATGGCAGGTCAACGACTGCATATACCTCAGTGGCAATCTGGATGAGCACCAAGGGGACCGTTTCTGTGTATTAGGCCACAGTAATGGCCCATAATGTTGATGATAAGAGGGTGCCTCGGTACCTGTTGGAGCTCAGAGGATGTAGGCAGGCTGCAGGAAGTCCTTGGGGACGATGCCCACGGTGCCGTTCAGCTCGCCGACCCACCACCCGTGAATGTTGTACTCCTGGGCCCAAAAAGAAGCGAGACAGACGGGTAAGTCTCCAGAGGGGTCCCGGATCAGGCACCTTAAAGCCGATGTGATGCTCCGGACCACACGAGGACCCATCTGAATGATTTGAACCGCAGTTCGATGCGGCCTGCAGCCGTTTTTAACGCACCGAAATACAAAAACCATCAGCCTACAAATGCTGAAAGGGAACTGCAGCTCAGCAGATCCGTCCACACAGCCACGTGCAGAACTCTAATAGGCACTTTTTGTATATTAGCCTCGAGGGCTTTCATTAAAAAATGAGGCAAATGGTAAACAAGGCTATCGAGACAGCGAGCGTCTCCAATAAAACAGCTTTTTTTAACCGCTCCAAAGCCATTACCACAGCTGGCCCGTTTCCCCAGAATAATTATAACGAGGCTTCATTTCTGTACCGTGGTTTTAAAAAAAAATTCATGTGCATGTACAGAAAAAATGTAAATGCTGGTTAGAGGTGACTGATGAAATCCACTGCAGCCAAAAACTGCACACGAACACCTTTAAGGGGTTCCTCTTTTTAGGCAGCAGTTATTTTAGTTACTCTAATTAAAGCATTTATTTATGGACATAAGCTCAATAATACAGCTTTAAAAAACAGAAACACGACACCAGCTGTTAATCGGTTTAATTAGTTAATAAACATCAGTTTTACTGTCAGGAAAATAAAGTCATCTGAGTTATTATAAGAAACTGAAAATCTCCGTTTTTCATTTCCGAACTGAGAAAATAGGCTAGAAAAAGGTAAAAATATCATTTAAGCAGATTAATTAATAAACTGGCTAAAAGTGTCGTTTGGTTACTGTGTGTTAAGTCTGAAGATAAAGGGATTTTTTCTCTTTATTTTAGCTGAAAGAATCGCAGTGAAACGACGGGAACGCAGCAAACCTCTCATTCAGTCTGCTTCAAGCGTCCGAGGGACACGAGCGAACCACTGCAGGGTTGTGCGATCACAGCAGCTGGGCTGCGAGCACATCTGTACGTGATCGATATCTGGCAGGAAACCAGGGGGACTGGCCGGCATTTTCCCGCCCTGCCGGAGCAGAAAGCCGCTCGTCGCTCCTCTTTTCCAGACTGGAAGAGACACTTTATCACACACGTGCAGACATATATGTAAAATAAATGGGTGTCGTTCGAGCGAGTGCACGCCTCAGACTCAGGTTCTGGTTCCCGCGCACTCGACTGACATGATGAAAGGCCTCGTGCAGGAGGCTCAGCCGATCATCCGGCCCTGACACCTCTCTGCAGCCAGAGGAATGAGGCCTGCAGCTAATGAGCGGTGTTTGGACAGCGAGGATGGATGAACCGCTTAGGCGGTAATAAACCACAAGGCTCAAGTGTTCTAGCAGCACAAACAGGTACCCACAATAAGCAGACTGTCCACCCAGGCCTCATCACTTTCCCCCTGCAAACCTCTCTGACACCTCTGACTGGGATGCTCCAGCGTGCTCGGCTCGCTGTGTCGGAGCTCGTAACGAAGGGGAAAGTTAGACCAAAATGGTCTTTTTATGCTCCCCGTAAGACTGTGCACGGAAAAGCCCGGTTGCGGAAAGCTGGCTCCGGTTCCCATCACAGAGAGCGCGAGGAGAGGAGGAGGAGAGGGGAGACAGACGGACGGGGAGGGGAGGCATCGGAGAGAGGGAGCGAAACAGTTCTTCTCTCCCTTGGGGGCGTCGCAGCACTATTCCACCAGCCGTAGTGACAGAGAGTTTTATTTATCTCCGCGGCCCATCTGTGCAGTCGCTCTCAAATTCTCCCTGAGAAAGGTCTTTTGGATTATCAGCGCCGCCATTTTAATACGCCTGCCACATCACAGAGTGGGTGCCAATGGCGGTGGGAGTCTGTCAGGCGTGCAGAGTCCATCTTCCTCACACTGGAAGTGGGTTCATCCAGAGTACACCTGCTGTAATAGGGACATTCCAAAAGGCTCGCAGAGTAAATTATCCGAATGACAAAACTAGGCTAACCCCCCCCCGTTTGTTAGGCAGATTTCTCTCTGAGCATCAAACTCTGAAGCAGGGCAAAGATGAAGGTTTATTTGGCTGAGGGAGGGGGCACGTATCAGAGGATGTTTCTGCAACCTGGATGCAGATTGAAGTGGGGGGGGGACAGCGCCGTGTCATGGCGGCTGCGGCACGTCGACTCGCTGACCTCCCGGTGACTCCTCCGCCGAGAGGAGCAGGGGAACGGGTGTGGGCGGGGCTGGCACTGAGAGTGGGTTGCCATGACAACACCTGCAGTATACCGGGGCGATCGTTTATTTACCACTCAGGGGGCTGGCTAATGGTGGCACTCTGATAGGCCCATCGCTCACGGCTCCCCGACCCGCAGGACGGACTGACAGCCGCCCGAGCCTGGCAGCGGGGAGAAGGCGAGTCGAGGTTGGGCGGCCGCGGCGGGCGAAGGCAGGTGTCGCGTCACGCCGCCGTCACCCACCTAAACAAAACACATCTGTAATGTTTGTGTCAGAAAAGAAATTTCACCTTTTTGGGGGTAAAATTCTGCACGGATGTTGAACACATGTTTTCCTCTCATCGCTCTCTCTCACACACACACACACACACACACACACACACACACACACACACACACACACAATCCCAAATGCATACAAACTAGGGGGAGTGCTAATAAGCCTGACACATGAGGCATCTTTCCTCGGCCACCAGCTGACTGAGGCAGGCCTTGGGCATGATGGAGCGCAGGAAGTCTCTCATTGCCCTGCCGCTGAACCCGCCGCCTGGGTGTTACAATCTCTCCCTCCGTCCCTCCCTCCTTCCCCATTTCCAACCCCCTCCTCCACCTCCTCTTTTTCCTCTCTTCCCCATCTCTCCTCTAGCAGCCTTTCCGCCTGCATCCTTGTATCCCTGCTCTCCACTGCACTGGATGCTCTGCAGCGCTCTGCAGTTCTTCCATCACTGGTGACCCTAATAAAGAAACATGGACACCTCGGCCGGGCACAAGCACGCAATCTGTAACCTGTTATCAGGTTAGCGAGCCCCTCCTTACAGGTGCACTTCACAAGTGATAACACCTGACACGTCAGGGGAGAACCATTCAGAGACACGGATGATAACTGGGCTTAACCACAGATGGAAATGGCTACTTGGTGTCCTTTTCTTCCAAGTGGGCTTTTAATTAAATCAGTGAATTGGCTTCAAATTGGAAACATGACAGAGCATGAGAACGTCTGAAAATATCTCAGGGACGATGAGATTTAATAAAAAGAAAACCTACTTGCTCCTTTCTAATGCACGCCTGGGATTACAGATAGCTCCTTAACTTAATAGCAATTTAAAGTGGATTTGTGTATGCCACTGAGTGTCTGTAATGACGGCTGTTTACGCCGCCCCTCATTTATAATAATTAAGCAGAATGGATTGGGGGGTGGGCTGGTCGGACGCTGTTCTGGGCTATTGGCTCGGGCTGAATAATGACCTACTGTAGTTGACCGGGGGATGACCGCTGCCTCCTGCATGACCCCAAACCCCAGACTCACCCCCTGCTACTTTGGGTAGTAAATAGGATGTCTCTGCCTGTCTATAGCGTCTTGGTGTCTATGGCCACAATAGCAGCTAGGGGTCTTTAAGTGGGTGTGTGACAGCGAAAAGGAGAAAGGGGGGGGGGGCAGGGTTCACACAAAAGAATAAAGGGATCCCCTCCTCTTTGTCTCTCTTGCTTGACTTTTCCCATCTGATTGTTTGACCACTTTTCCTTTTCTTCGCGTGCTTTCACTCGGCGTGACCTGCTCGCAGTGGGCCTGAAAGGATTCGCAGGAAGCATCAGGGACAGAACCTGAATATTTTGTTATAATTCTGAATATCTGAGCTCAGGTTCTGGAGCATTAAAACCCTCAACAAGTTCATCTTCACGGCTGTAAATCGGCTTTCAGTGTTTGTGAAAGTTGTCACAAAAATAAGAGGCTAAAAACCACCACTAGGTGTCAGTGCTGCCTGCGTTCTCGTTTGGGCCAAGGCCGCAGCGGATTGGCTGGCCCGCTGCCCTCTCTCTGGGCTTTGGTTGGACGGGATGGAGGAAGCCAGGCGGCAGCACTTGCCAGAGTTTTAAGGACCCTGGATGGGTTTGTGCCATAAATCTCTTCCCACTCCATCCCGCCGTTCTCCATGAGTGCCTGTGGGAATACAAGAATGTGACAGCTGACCTGAGAGCCCACGTCTTTTGATTCTGGACACATAAATTAGAGGGCAAGAATGCACCTTACGGTTTAGACAAAGTACACAGGTAGTCCATGCATCAGGGAGAAGTAGAACAATAAATGACCGATCATATCCCTTTGCATGGCTCAGGCGAGGCCGCGATGCTGTTACGGCTGCTCCCGATGTGCTTGAGACATCTCAGCAAGTCCAGTCTAAAAGTGGAGATACTGCAGAAAGAACCTGGCTTCACTCGTATTTGTCACGGCGCACTAAAATGCCGGCGTGAAGGCGCAACGTGCACGAGAAAAATGCAAGTTCTCAGAAATGAAACGTCGGAGCCGAAAAGGAAGAAAAAAATGGGATGATGGATTCGAGCAGGTTTCTACCTCATGTTTCAGCATCGGCGTCGCTGAAACCAGCCGGCACGCTCGGCCAGATTAATTCTGTTGAACTAATGGGATTCATATGAGCTGTGAGGTTTCTAATCTATTTACTTTGTCAGCGACACACACACACACACACACACGGGGGGGGACACAAATACAGTAAAAATGCCCCACTTTACAGTAAGTGAGAGATCAATAATGATGGATGACGGCCTTTTATACAATCGGCATGTTCTCCTCAGCTCACAACCATATGACACCACGCCTGCGGCTGTCCCGCTCTGCACCTCAGCACTCAATCACATCGCAGCTTTAAAAATAACAGTTTGTTAGCACCATTGATTTAGCACTTAGAGCGTGTCCTTATTACCTTGTAATTATGGTCAGTGTTGACATAACAGCACAGACAACCAGGCCTCCCACCCGCCGAGAGAATTTATGGGCCCTGCTTTTATTACGGCCATTTCGTGTGCCTGGGTCCCCGTTAAGCGCCGGTCTTGAGTTCTAGCCAAGGGCCCGTATTTCACTCGTCGAGGTCAGGGTCCTTAGGAATTCCCCCCGTAAAACTGAATGCCACTGGGGGTCCGCGTCTACGTACAGAAGACACGGGGCATCCCTCCCCGAGGGCTCGTTAAAATGAATAGGCGATTACGGGCTATAATCCAAATAATGCTATTCATGAGGGGACTGTGATGCTATTAGGACGCAGAATGGGACACGGGCGGAGTCGTGTCCCGTCACAGTAAAGCAAACATTCGAAAGTCATGTGGGCATCACCTCTAAATAATTTACAACCGTCGCTTTAAGTCCATTAGGCGGCAGTCAGGGCGCTCGCTGCTGCTCCGTCACCATGTTATGACTTCCGCTTCCAGCCCGACAAAACGACCTCCGTCACCGAGGCCGGGGGCCACGGCAGCCAACTCCTGCCTCTGACCTGGACTGAGTTTGCCTTTGAGGGCTTTGGTGGGGCAGTAATCTGAGGCGTACAGTGAACAGTAACACGACGAGGAGGGCTGGGCCCATGTGCGCTGGGTCTGAGCCCAGAGCCAGGACCCCTTTGTCTCGCTGCCTTTGTCGTGCCTGTGAAAAATGGACACCACTGTTTTGACATTTCTCCCATCAAGCAGCACACGCAGACACGAGGAGGCTGGCGTCTCATTAATCCGCCACTGCCAGAGGAACCTCAATTATAAGTCCATCTTGTGTGAGGAGCATTTCTCACCTGTGCTTTATCTGCTGTGATGAACAGGAGGCTCATATTCCTTCAGCACAAGCTGACATCAGTTATACATCTACATCCCAAACCTTGACCTCTCCGAGAGCACGTCTGCACTGAAACTGCACGCTGATAATTAAAATTCACTGCCATCTACTGGTGATTGAAGATGCAAGAAATCATGACAATGAATACCTAATTTCCTAATCTCTAGCTCATAATTACTAAGAAAAAAAAGCTTCCTCCTTCCTACCTCTCCTCTTCAGATAATTTAGTCTAAACACAGAACATGATGATTCAATTTGAAAGCAGCCAATAGCAGCAGTCTGGAGACAACTCCCTGCACGGAGCAGAGTCACAGTACGCAGATTACAGGCCATCAGTTTGCAGTCTCCTCTGGTCGGCTCTGCATGCAACCGCATGATGTCCATAAACCACACGGAGACAGACTGAGGGACGAGAGCTGAGATGCAGGACGGCTTCACCTGCAGTTCCACGTCACACAGAAAAGGAAGAGCCTCGCATGGCTGCCTGCTCAATTAACCCCTGTGATAGAGGCCCCGTAATGAACAGCAGCACCATTACGCAGCGCCCGAATGGCACTTCACCCTGGTGGCCCGGCAGCAGACACGCCACTGCCGCTGCTTCTCTGCTGCACAGATGCTAACAGAGCAACCGAGTTTTACAGACGTTATCAACGTGTTCAGGAGGTAAATGAGGACGAGGTGATTACTGGAGTTGATGTTGTTTAACCCTTTAGTAATTACACATTTTACACGTCTGCATCCCATCTTAAGCAACTCTTAATTGCGCCTGTAATTATATCTGCGAGTCAAGCGTCCAGTTGGGGATGGGTTCCCATCAGGGACGATCGGGGGGGGAAACAAGGGAGAAAAGTTTAAATGGCCCCTCGTATTATTTTCTGCTGATGCTGATGCTGACCTTGCTGATGATGTAGATGAGATCTCCTCTCTGGAAGGTCAGCTCGTCCGACTCGTCGCCCTTGCAGTCCCACAGACCCTGGTAGTAGTTGGAATACTCTGATGACCAGGCTGAAAGGAAGCGCACGTTTAAACAGGAGAAGGCAGAAATCTGGGAATAGTGACGGGCCACGGTGAGGCGCAGACCTTGTTTGCCGCTCTTCTCGTCACTGTCGTCAGCTGGATCTGCAAATTCCTCCTCTGAACAAAGAAGCAGAGTATTTATGACGGATGCAGAATTAGGATCACAGCAGTAATCATGATCATAATTACGGTGGTCAATGCTGGCATCACGAGCTTTTACACAGATGAAAGAGTGGCCTTAAAACTTGTCTTTTTAACCTTGAAGTGACAAAAATACATTTAATCCAGTAATACTTTTCTTTATTAGTTTATTACACCTGTACTGTTTCCTTTATCTATAAGAGATATTCTGAAAGATTCAAATGTGACTAATTCTGGTTTTTAATCCGTCTCTAGTGCCTGAAACAATATGCAAATATCCCTGAAGCCTGTCCACAGCCGGCTGTCTGCGTGGTGCACGTGAAGTGCACGTGAAGTGCACGTGCTTCAGGGTATGTGAACTCTGTAGGAGGCAGAGCAACAGCGTCACAGCAGTGCGTTTAAATACACGGCTGACCGTAATTAACTGCATTTTCTTGAACTTTAACTTTAACTGAAGTAAATCTTCTGAAAGGCAAAACAGAAGAATTACTGTTAAACAGAATCAATTTGAGACTTTCATATCAATTAGCTCGCTTTATTAATTGCCTGAAGCCAAAATTGGTATTTAAATTAAAAATCAGATTAAGTGCGCAGCCCTGCTCAGAACCCAAATACTTAAATTTCAGTATCTAACAGAAATAAATGAAATCTTTAATAATAATAAAAGCCATTACCTGCAGAAGGACTGATTTCAACAGTTACTGTTTGTAATAAATTCATTTTTGCTTCACATATTCAAGAGAAAGAATGACAGAACCGGACAAACAGCAAAATGAATAAACTGCATCATCTGCAGATCCCTGATGAATCTCAGCTCGACGCGAGCTGTTCAGTCGTCTTTAACTGGGACGAACTCTGTTTGTTAAACCCCAGGCGGGAAATGTTAAAGAAGAAGACGAGGTTTTCCTTTAAGCCACGTGGAGGCGGACATGTGCGGGGCGTGGCACCCGGTGGTCTGAGAGGTGACACGGTGATACGCCTGCCCTCTGCATCCCACATCCATCCTCAGCACAAGCAGGCTGACAGCAATGCCACAACCCAGCAACACTATCCACCTTCCAGCACAGGCTGCACCTCTGCTTCCAGGAAGGACCACACACACACACACACACACACACACACACACACACACACACACACACACACACACAGTAAATGTGCTTATGTGTCCAGTTTGAGTGCAGAAACTTTATTTTATGAATATGTGAGGGATGTCTTTATCTGTTTCCTTCAAACAGAAAATCACGGCTTTCTTAAAAAAACAAATAAAAAGTACAAACTGCCGTCGTGTCTTCCTGCACCAAATGATCCAAATGATCAAAAAATGAGATTTTAAATGTGTTCGCAGCAGGTTCAGACATTTGTTTGCTCCTCTTCCACTGCGAGCATCGTTCCGTCGAGAGGCCGCCGCCATGGCCGAACGCTTCCTATATCAAAGTGATTTAATTTTCCAGTCAATAAAATCAGTCATCAGCATCAGAGCCAATACCAGCCGCTGCTCTGCATTCTGCCTGCAGCCGAGTTCTGCTGCGACAAAACTGACGTCACCTAAAAATGGATGCTGCAGTCGAGGATGCCATTTTGCAAGTTTGCAAGAAGACAGACTTCCCTTCACTGCCGTGAACACTTGGAGTAACAGCAGGAAACTGGACAATAACACATCGTTGCATTCCCAACTAAAGGTACACATGTCGGGAAGTCCCTTTCTCAGTAATACAGTGTGAGCTGCAGCATGGGGGGGTCACAGGAAGAACCAGGACATTCTCACAAGAGCTTCTTCAGTGTGTTTTAATTCTTGGATAATTTTTTAAAAAGCTCATAAAAATAGGTAATTTTTGTGGATGAACCTGGTAACCAGCCGACTACCTGATTAAATGGGAAAATGAACGTTAGCATAACGGCAGGAGTGTGAGTATCCAGGCAAAATGATTCAGGTCTCTAAGGAAAAGGGCCTCCCCACGCATGCCTGCTGTGGCAGAGAGGCAGAGAGGACCCCGCTGCAGGACTCGGAGGCTGGAGCTCAACTCAGAAGATGACGAGGCTGTTTGGGACCCAGCTGCATGAAAACTCAAAGTACAAAGGGCACGCAGCAGAGAAAGCCAACAGCGACGAGGACGCGATGAGGAGCAAGGGAAAACAGACGATATATACACAAGGGGATACTGAAGGAAGCGTAGCCATGTGGTGACAGAACACACTGAGACACAGGAAGCAAAACCACACGATAAAGCACACGGGACAGGGGGTAATCAAAATAAAACAGGAAGTGAACAAGCATAACGCAGACAAGACATAACACGGGGAAGCAAAGGCTGAAACAGTCACCAACACTACGACACAAGAACCAGACAAGGAAGTAACCAAACGGGGAAGACAGCACGAGGGAAATGGGAACTAAATACAAATAACTATAACAAACAACTATGATAAACTAAGATTCTACATGATAAGCAAACTTACAAACACAACCCACACTGGGCGAACGGCCCAGGATCCTGACACCTGCCGAGCCAAAAGCTGACTTTGGATACAAGCTTGGATACATGCTTGGATACATGCTTGGATACATGCTTGGATACATGTTTGGATACATGCTTGGATACATGCTTGGATACATGCTTGGATACATGCTTGGATACATGCTTGGATACATGCTTGGATACATGCTTGGATACAAGCTTGGATACATGCTTGGATACATGCTTGGATACATGCTTGGATACATGTTTTAAAGTTTAAATGACTAAAACTGTGCTGCAGAACAGTGCTGGTTTATGCTGTTTCTCAACTTACACCACACAGGCCTCCATCTGCTGGAGCTGCAGCCGCGACCTTCGTCACAGAACTAACAATTAACTGAGACTGTAAATTATTAAAGTAGAATGTTTTTTTGCCTTTCTTAGATAGCGACAGATGACAGAAGGGCGGGGAGTTAGAATAAAGCGATATCGTGCTCCAAACTGCCCCAGCTGGGATCGAACCTGGGCGATGGCGAGCAGGGCACAGGGGGCACGCTGCCACCGAGTGAGGAATGGGTCACTGTCGGCAATCAGCACTGGCAGGAACATTTAGCCACATCTACTCGCTTCATATTCATTATTAGTAATAATCAGAATTTAGCTTGATACAAACAAAAGCTGCCTGTGTGTAACAAAGGGTAATCACCACACCTCCACGTTTGCTTTTATCAAATACTCCCATAAAATTAAATATACACAAGTGGTTGAAAAACAGTTTCTGTCTCATTGTCGTGCTTACAGCAGGTTATCACATCAGTTTGGTTTGGTTTCTTCAGCTAAAATTGTTAAATGAGGATCTGCGTGAGCATCTCAGCAGAGGTGAGTCTCAGCTCAGCTGAGATGATTTAGTGACTCATTAACCTCTGGACTCAGTGAGGATCCACATATGGATGTGGTGGTAAAGAAAAGGAAATTTATCTTCACAAATACACATTCAGCTGAAATAAGAAAAACTTTGAGTCGAGCTGTTGTTTCCTTTTGTCCTTGGCCTCATTATCCTGCAATCAAACTTTATTTATATGCACTTTTCATACAACTTTGCAGCTCAAAGTGCTTTACAGAAAACATCCTATGACATCTCTCTCTACAACACACACACACACACACACACAGCACAATAATCATCCTTATTTACACTCTGCTATTACTGAGCTGTTGTTGCTTTTATTTCCTATCACTTTAGATCAGAACATGAACTGTTTTTAAATAAGTGACGTTTTTTTTACTTAAAAAACAAAACAAATCTGGTGTTTTAATAGCTGGAAAAAAACAAAATGTGCTTTGTATGAAGAAAATTCTTACTGATTATGAATGTAAGGAAGATGATTTCTGTTTGGGTCCTAAATACAAACATGTTAGAATACCTTCATTGTCGCTGTACAGTGAAATTACACGGCAGCTGATCAGTGAGAATCACAGTCTGTGATCAGAGTGTAAAAGCTGAGCAAAGGGAGGTGCGGCATGATTGATACGCGAAGGGGTGAGAAAGTGAACGAAAGAGGCCGTCATTCGATATGCCATCTGTGGTCAGGGTCGCTACCTCTTCCCAGATGGCTCTGAACGCCGGGTGACAGTCTGAAGACTGATTCCCCTCTCACCAGAGATTTTGGCAAAGGTAATGTACTCACTGAGTGAAACTGAATCCTGATGTATCTTATCTAATAGAACGAGTGATGGACGACGGCCCTGAGAAGATCGGATCGCCCCTTTTGTCCTTCTTAGGATCTTGTAGCCACGGGTCTCACTCTCTCTCACACACACACACACACACACACAGTTCTATGGTCTCGTTGGTCAAACTCTAATTTCTATTAAAGATGTGACATTAAGAGCTCCGGAACTATTTTAAGCTCAGTGACATGCAGTTTTTACTTCCTTTCAACTAAATTGCTGTTGCCAGGCAATTTTAGCCAAAACTCTGCTTAGTGGATTGAACTGTGGGCCATTTGTTGCCTGGCAACATTAGCTAATTGGACGGTCTGTGACAGAGCATCTGAAACTAGCCGGCTCTCGTTGATTTCACCAGTGTAACTTGTTCAGAGCGATAAGGAGAGCGCAGACTCGCAGTAGGTGTAAGTGAATCTTCCCCTTCCTGTCCTGCAGCAGCCAACCCAGCGCTGACAAGCTTATTAGTGTTGCTTGATTTAAAATGAGTGATCAGTCTGGAGGCATCTGGCAACACAAATTTCGCAGCGGGGAGAGATTGCAGATATTTCTTGTTGCAAAACTCCCTCAGGGTTTGAGTGTCTGTCTGACTGAGTATCATGAGGGGTTGTGTGTGTGTGTGTGTGTGCGCGTCACTTTCCTGTTTATTTATCTGTGTGAATGTGTGTCTAACCACATCCTCATACCTGGCAGCACTTCGTAGATATCTTCGTCATCATCCTCCTCCCCCACCCCCCGTCCTCCCCGGGAGCCCGTGATCGGATGAGGTTGGGGATCGGTGCCCACCCTGTCAATGTCATCATAGGTATCCTCGTCCTCCTCCTCCTCCTCCTCCTCCTCCTCCTCCTCCTCCTCCTCGTCATCGACAGGGATGAAGTTGGAGCTGAGATCTATGAGGGAAGGAGAAACAATGTGATAGAAAGTGTTAGCATCAAGAGGGAACACAGTGTGGCACAGAAGACAGAGACATGCATTAAGGGGTAAAGTGAGAGAAATGTCCGCCGCGTCCTCGCTGCACGACGAGACCAAACAGCAGGACTCAGGCTGCAAATTCTTATCACCTGCATTAGCTGTTAGCGTCTTTAACTTTCTCAAATAAGCAATGAAGTGTTCTTGAAGCGTCAGGAAAAAGCAGCCTTACTAATTTTCATTTTGTGTGACAGCTCAAAGCCGGAGGAAAAGGCTAAGAAACAAAGGGGAAAGCAGCCAATCATCACATCTGAAAGGTCAGATCTACTAAATGTTAATAAAATAAGTTATTGGTTGTTGTTGATTTTCACTTTATAATTTTCCACAATCCAATAAGAGGCCTCTCCTTCTCACATCTCCCATGGTTCCTGCTTACCATCTGTTTATCATACCCATCCTGGGCCGTCCTACTGATAAAGACGCATGCGATCTAATTGCATCTTTTGTTGCCTCTCATACCCCCCCTCCCTCCGTCTCCGTCCTTGCATTTAAAGCAAAATGTTCTGGAAAGCATGGCGATACACTTAGATGAATTTGAAGGTGAATAGGATAAATAATCATTTGCATGCTCTGTTTTTTGCAGTAAAAAAAAAAAAAAACGGTGCTGGGAGGACGTAAGACAAACTGCCGAGTGTCCGTTACTTCCCGCAAATCAGTGGCCCGGCCCGAGCCCGTTTTAGAGGAGACGAGGCACGACCGCTCGCTCAGATGGAGGAGCTGTCTCATTGCAGGCGACTGGCCACTGCAACACAGGGTATCAGGTCCTCTGCCGTACACCAGCAGCCAAGCAGAAATCAATGTCACTGGAGGATAACCAGAACATCTACCAATCAATTTCCTGTAAGTTGGAATTCGGTAGGAGGATTAGGGAGGAGCGGAGGAGAACCAGAGCTACATGATGGTGCACATGACATGGTGGGCGACATGTCGAATGAGGTGATTCGGGACTCTTGTGTTGGCTGGGTGCTTAGTGATGGATGGGGCGGTTTGTGTGTGAGTCACAGATGATAAAGAACTCCCTCGCACTTCTGACCTTTCTGCCCCTCGAAAACACAGGAAAACTTTAGTACAAAGGAGCATTTTGTAGAACATTTATGTTGCTTTAACTGTATTTTCCAATTAACCTACATGACGTTTATTTATCAACAACAGCATATATTTGTCTTGCGTAGAAAGGGAAGAGGAAAACAAAGCAGGGAGTGGTTTTCCATAATGATCCACATGCAATAAGTCAGAAAAAGTAAACAAAAGAGAAGCTGGCTTACCTCTAAGCACAAAATTGATTTGGTCCACCCACTCTCTGGCCTCTTTAGGGCTACTGGCAGTGAACTGGAAGCAGAGCGACAACAATAATACTGTGATTATCCTTTAAATGTGCATTTGTGTGCCTTGATTTTATTTTCTATCTAAGAAGGAGATATGTCTAAATTATTTAACAATGGTGAAGCGTTTATTTAATATAATAATACTGCAGCTTTGAATGAAGAAAAATATTTATTAGAATAAATTTCTGGATTTATTTTTTAAATGTCACACAGCTGCGGCCGAAAAGGCTCCTAATTTACCGACTTACAAACATAAACCTCTGCACCAGCGATGGCAGGAGACACAAAGACACACACACACGAGGAGGGAAACAGGTGAACTTAACCAGACACCAACGAGGGCAGAGAAAAGATCAAAGGAAAGAAGGAAAACCACGGAAAACCACTCAAGTATCTAACCTTCAAAATAAAACGGAAATAAACTGAAAGAGACAAAAACAGACGAGTCCAGAATGGGAGGAAATAACAAAGGAACCACAAATAATACAAATTTCCATAAACACTGTGTATAAAGGCTGCTGGTTAAGTTTGTATTGCATAATCTCAGTCATGGGTCAGCAGTTCGATACCCGGCCTGAGTGCCTTTGATGTGTGTCCTTTACATGAGCACAGACCACAGAGTGAATTCTACCTTTAGCATGTTGTGGTGGTTTGTAAATAACCTCAAACATTCAGCATCTTTGTCATTTCAGTCCTAACATGTCATTTTATTGCAGTTTTGCTTTCATTTAGACACTTATTATTTGGAGCAGGTTACATGATGGTCAGATACTTGAAACCAGCTGCTTCGAACACGTTCAGAGGGTTTGCTGGACGAAGGATGTCGAGTACAGAGCTACCAGGCAAGAGGGAACGATGAAGACCACAGAGGAGATTCCTGATGCAGAGGGTTGGTGTGAGAGAGGACGATGCTGGGGGCGG
>VOQJ01012207.1:28877-41989 GCA_015052665.1 Apistogramma diplotaenia | reverse complement strand
GGGTTTGCCGCAAAAATATTGTTTTTTTTTTTTAAAAATTTTTTTTCTCGTCATTTTTTTTTTTTTTATTAAAAAAAAAAAAAAAAAAAAAAAAAAAAAAAAAAAAAAAAAAAAAACAAAGGGAAAAGAAAGAAGGAAAAACTGAGAATCTTAGAAAAAGGAAGATCGTTTTTGCAGTGCTGGCAACACACTGCATTTTGGTTTTCGCTGCAGCGGGGGGACGGGGAGGTGGGAAGAGGTTGAGGGGGTTGCTATACTCTAAGAGTGATATTGCTCACAAACAACCTCCCCGGGGGATTAAGTGTAAGGACTTATACGCTGAGAAGAGGGATCTGGTCTGTTCTTGTGCTGAGTCCCTCCTGCGCTCTAAGATAGGGGTCAGCTTAGACCACCACATGCTGGCAACATGTTGCCTGAGCCCAACAAGAGGCGATTAAAATAGGTCAAGTGAAGCTTTGTGGAGAGGGCCTTTGTCAACCTGTAAACCCGGGCTGAGTACCTTAAAGAATAGAGATTGGTGGGAAAAGAACGCAGCAAACATCCACTTGTTCGCTGCAGCCAAAGAAGGTTTTAAGGACCCCCGCCCGCCCCCCTCCTTTTGTAACCTTCATATTTGAGGCTGGAACAACTTTACAGCTGAAAAACACTCTACAAATAAAACAACCATTCTGTTTTTCATGCATTGTTTTAGCAACAGAAGTAACTATTTTGGGTGCTAACAGGACAAATCACACATGCTGGCTTATGCCTGCATTAAGAATCATTTTGAGTGGAAAGCATGGTTTCACTCAGGGAGCTGTTGCTCCAAGCTACAAAATCCCAACACGCATCTGCCTCTAAACAAAACTGTTTAGCTCAGTTTGCCTTTTCCCAGCCCAAAGACAACATTCACAAAATACAAGCAACACCATATGCCCTGATTTCTTAAACTAATGGTTTAGAGCAAAAAAAAATGGGTCAGAGGCATATTCCTCCCGGGCCACCCACATGACGGCAGAGCTATTTGTTTCATTACACTGGTTCCCAAGATGACTGACTGGTTTGAAAAAGCCTTACCATATGGTGTTTGCTCAGCACAGAGAATCCAAAAAGCACACAAAGGTAAGGTGTAAGGAGCTGCTACCTGCTCGCGCTTCTCTTTATAAACAAGTCTTTTTATTAATAACGGCATTTACAAAGGCAACATGATGCTTGGTTACTGTAGCAGCTTTTTATTCTCAACATCAGTGGTAACAGCAGGAAAGCTGCATGCTGTAAGTATTTCATCTAACCCTAAAAGCAAGACAGATTTGGTTTTTTTGCCAGTCAAAATCACTTACAAGTGTAGGTTAATGTTATAATTACAAATAATTTTACCTCAGCATTTCACTGGACTTTGACTCTGTTTGAAGCAGCAGTTACATCAACTGTGAAAGGCTTTATCCTCTTTACTTTTAACCCGGTACCGCATGTGTCCTGTATGACCTTAGGTTAGTCTTCCACTGACCATCTGTCCACGCCTACGCTTATCCATCATTCATTCATGTGATCAATCAGCCTCTACGCTGGATCGCTTTACTAAAAACATCAGCGATTCAGTGTGTCAAAATGCCGAAGATGAATGGAAAGGCTGCGAGAATTTTAGAGCACAGTGAAATGACATGCTGATGCAATGCAAATGACAGATGGAGGCTGAACAAAGACAGATTCATTGCCGGGAGCTTTGATGTGCCGTACGACAGGCTGCGCCGTACCTGTTGATCTCGCTCTCAGATGAGCTTCTTTGAAAGCTCATTCTGTGAGTGGAAAAATAATTTAGCAAGGCTTTAGTTTCTGAATGCATTACAGCTCCACTAACTGTTGTGTTTTCCTTTTTTTAATGCAGGTTCTCCGGGATATTATGAGCTGAATGACAGATTAAATGCTTGAATGAAGGTTATGATGGGTATACGACACAAATGAGATCTCTGACAAGGATGACACATACATTGCAGTTCCTATTATGTACATCCTGGAATACACTGGGGGGGGTATTTGTCTGCTCTGTCTGTATTTCTCCCCCTCAACAACAACTGTGATTACAAACCTGCTACACAGCTCTGAAGACATCAGTCAGGCTTATCTCATGCTGAAAGTGAGACAAGAATCGTGTGCAGCAGGGCATGTAAACACTCATAAACACTTCCTCTTTCTTCTCCCTCTTTACACACACACACACACACACACACACACACACACACATACACTGCGCCCTGTCCTCCTTCAGCTCCTTTCATAACACTCCTTTTCAGGCACTGCTTCCAAATGATGTGACGCAAAGTTCCAGCCAGTTCTGCCCGCGTCGCTGTTAAATCCAACTTGACAAAGGCTTTGTGAGTAGTTTAGAGCTCCCAAATAAATAGGCAGGAGTTTGTGAATAAGTGAGCAAAAAAAAAAAAAAATAGAGAAAAAAAATGGAGAAATGCATTGCAGAACAGTTCTTGGACTCATACACGTAACGAGTTTTAAATGTCATAGCTAATAAAGTTTGCTTTTGAAGGACTCTGCAGCAGGACCCGGACCACAGTGCTTTGGGATTTCAGTTGGAATTCTTACTTGGATCTCTTTTCCACAATCCAGAATGAATGTGGCTCAGGAGGTCGAGCGGGTCGTCTATTAATTGGAAGGCTGGTGTTTTGATCTACATGTAGAAACATCCTGGATCAGATACCAAACCTCGAGTCTCCCCCAATGCCTCCATTTTAGTGTGTGTGTGAAGTTAAAAGCACTTAGGCATAAAATAAGCACTATGTGAGGTACCAGTCCATTTATCAGTGAACGGAGGAGTGCGCAGCAGGCTGGAGAGTCTTCCAGGGAAGAATGGAATCAGTGGAGGGTGTGCAGGCAGGTGAGGCACAGGTAAGTGAAAACACAGTTCCCTTTGAGACCAGCTTGGGAGTAACCTTGTGAGAGAAGCTTCAGGACTTGGAGGTTTCCTACGAGGCAGACTGAAAGCAACTTTAGCCAGGAAATCTCACTGGACGTTCGGTCTGATTACCGTCCCTATATGACAACAATCTGGTGAGGAGTGTAGGCTCGAGCCTGTCCTTAGCTACAGAGCAGAATGAGCAGATGATTAACAGCTGAACAGCGAGCAGGAAACAAGCTGGCGAAGCTCAAACACCACCTGAGAGTAGAGGGAAGAAGTAGACTGGAGAGAGAGATGGAGAAAGAAGGAGGAAAAAACCTTCGTCCATCCCTGGACTATGACAGTAACGAGTCTTAAAATTTTAATTGCTGGATGCGAAAAATGACAGTTATTTTACTTTATTCAGCTTTTCAAAAGATTGCAGCAGATGCGTCATTGCTTATATATTTCACTCTTGGATTGGCTCATGCAGCCTTGTTAAGGAAACAAGTTTCAGTCTATAAATAGCACTGCCACCTGAAAATCAGTGTTTTGTATACAGCGAAGGTGTCAGATATCTGTGTGTGTGCATCTCCATCGAGCATGATGCAAATCACTGAAGAGGTGCAATGTTCTCCCAGCTGTATTAACTCTAAAGGTGTGACTGTGCCTGCTTGATGATTGGAAGGGTTTGGGGAAGGAGGCCGATAATGTATCTTCCCTGCAATGTCATCACCAATAAGATACAAATGTCTGAAAAGATAAAATTGATTTGCTGCAATATATTCATGGAGAAAGTTTCTTATTTCGAAAGTTTCTTATCACGGGCTGTGATCATGCATTCTGTGCCTCTCTGAAACATTTACATCGAATGAAAAGAAAAGCTAGAAATAATGGTGTCTTGTACTGCATTATGATGTAACGCACTGCAATCCTGCCTTTTTAATGATGTGCTTCCACTTCAAACATATCCATCCATCCATCCATCCATCCATCCATCCATCCATCCATCCATCCATCCATCCATCCATCCATCCATCCATCCATCCATCCATCCATCCATCCATCCATCCATCCATCTTCATTAAAAAAAATTTGATTGCTTTTCCTATAAAAGGTGTCTCTAATATTGAAATATAAGAGAGAAAATATAAGGAACAGCTGCAAACAAATATTATGGAAACCACAATACTGGTTCTGCACAGTGCAGGTACAAAATTGATTAACACTGACATGCAGATTTTTTTTTTTTACAAATTAACCTCATCACTTAAAATATGTTTGAAAGGGCAAGAATGAACCATGTTCACACCAGAAACAATTATCCACTCCTGCAGTGGAATATTTCAAACCCCCACATTAACAAATAAATCACAAGATCAGACGAGGTCAGTGTCTGAAGTTGTCCCGTCTCACATTCAGCACACAGGAGCTTTCTTATTGCTGCAGATGCTCCAGGTCTGATCTAGGTTAGGGAGCTGCAGTTCAACAGAAAATTTCATCTCACTATATGACACCACATGATATTTGCACTATGGAGCTGGCAGACTGTTTAATATCTGATTTGACTCTGCAGGATATTTGCATTCTCACATCCACCACCACTGGTTAATGCCAAGGAAAGCTGAGGGCTGCAGTGAAGGTGTGAAAACAACTTGATTACTTGCCTATAATAAAATTATTCCTTTTTTTTTTTGAGGTACAACCCCAACACTGCTTATGTTTACAATCTTGATTGGTGAGTTAAATGAAAAAGATTTTCATGGGACTGTTTAAAATAATGACCGTCTTCCTGAAGGAGCTCTATGACAGTGTAATAATAGTGTGACCTAATACATATCTTTCCATCGCTGGGTCTAGACTTCCTGCTTTTTTAAATTTTTACCCCAGCTCAGCTATGCTGTGTATCAGATATCAAAGAAAAGAAGACATGAACTAGAAATCTGAATCTGATATCAGGTGAGAAATCATTGAAAATATCACCATGGGATTTCTACAATCCCCCTGCAGCATTTAATCTGTCTCTGCCACACTTTGTTTTGGCCTCAGCTGGCCCCGAACAGAGCCAAATAAAGCTGCTTTACCGGATATATGGCCCAGATAGAGCTTCAGATCTACTACACGGCCTGCTTTGGTATTTTCATCATGTTGCTGCTGCATGAACAAGTCCAAGTCTGTTTTTTTTTTCCCTTTCTAGTTTATTGAAAGTGTAACACAAAATGTAGGTGCTGGGTCTGCAACTGGAGGACTTCATTAAATTTAAGCTGCAGATGCTTCCCTGTTATCAGCCATGTGTTTTGAGCCTGGGAATATTTTGATAATGTACTGAAATTCTTGAAATCCTAATGATTCATAGTGCTCGAGGAGAAGAAAGGTCAGCTCCTACTGGTGCAAATAGGAACGGGGAGCGGAAAAGTGGGAAGGAAGGGAAGGAGGGTGCACTGGCATGGGGGAGAGGGAATACATAAGAAAGGAATAGGAAAGGAGGGTCAGGTGAAAGAAGGGGATGGTCCTCCTCCTGTGAAATGAATGGAGGACTGCTGAGATATGGGTCACAGGATGGCATTCAGTTGCCATGGGCAACCAGAGCACATCAGCTAATGAGGCAGACATGAGAAGAAACAGAGTCAGTCTGAGACAAAAGGGAAAATATAGAAATGACCTACAGATATCCTTAAATGTAGATATCTATTTAAAACCTGAGCATTTAGGGGCTTGTTTGATGCCTGCTCACAGCCCTCAGACGGTGGGAAAGAGAAAAGTGTGAAGTCTGGATCGGAGTCAGAGATCAAGTTGGTGCTTAAATTCGCCCCTTTAGCACAAAACTGTAATATTACTCCTATACCACCAATCCCCTCAGTCAAGCGCAGCCTCTCTGTTAAACCATTTGTATTGCACTGGTTCATTAAAAGTTCATTTCCAGTTTAAACATTTAATTCTCACTTTGCTCAGTCTTTCTCTGAGCTGGAGGCTAAAGACCAGTTCTCATCTCCTCCATGCTGATAAGGATGAGTGATGGGATTTAGCACTGAGCAAGGGCACTGATCCAGACATCTACCCTCATGCCCTCTCCTAGTCCCAAATCCCACTGCAGCACCACTGTGACATCAGCCCCAGAGTTGGAGCTTAATAATGGGGCACTGGATTCAATCTATTTTTGCTAATATTTTGGCCTCACTACTTTCGTGGTGATGCGATTGAACTCGCCTGGTGGAGCGAGCAAAGGAATGAGCTCTTCCGGACTTGAAACATGCTTTCATGTCATCACTTTATCAGTGATTATCAGTGGATATTTTCCTGCCTGTCAAAGTGGGTCAGAGCAGTGATGATACTGACGATGATCTAAGTCAGGCGTCCTGAATCCCAGTCCTCGAGGGCCGGTGTCCTGTAGGTTTTGGATGCAACCCTGCTTCAACACACCTGAATCAAATGGCTGAATCACCTCCTCAGTGTGCAGCTAAGTTCTCCAGAGTCCTGCTAATTGACTCAGGTGTGTTGAAGCAGGGTTGCATCCAAAACCTGCAGAACACCGGCCCCCGAGGGCTGGGACCCCTGATTTAAGTGATCAGAATACACGGTGAGTGATAAATATTTAGCATACATTTTCAACAGTGTAGAAAAATGGCAAATGTCTAGTGATGGAGAAAAGGTATCATCCATCCATCCATCCATCCATCCATCCATCCATCCATCCATCCATCCATCCATCCATCCATCTGCTGGTTCTCCCAACAAAGCTCGGAGACATAATGTGCTGGTTGTGCTCTGTGATCTCCTTATAGGGCATGTAAAAAATCTACCTAGGAGGTGATGAGGAGAAATCCTAGTCAGATGCACCTCAAAATGATTTCTTTTTGAGGCAGCTCTACTCTGAGCCCCTTCACCATCTCATTTCAACTGCTAATACTTTCTATTTCGTGGCTTTGTTCACTTCCCACAGTTAGGGGCCACTGACAAGGGTTGGAAGAATCAGTGTCAGTGAGTGTGACCTGCAGTAGTCAATGCAAACCAGGATCTCACTACGTTGTAGAGGAACTGAATAGTCTGTAACAATGTAACCAACAGCATCACATGAATCACCTTCTGCTCCAAGTCCACAAACTTTGTGAGTTGCCAAGTCACAAGTGGCAAGGGTGTAAAGGATGTCGGTTCAGTAAGAAGGAGACGTGGACTTAGAATAAACTGAGAAATTATGGGGTTTCCCGTAAATGCTGCCAGAGAAGAGAGAAAGAAGACAGAAGAAAGATGAGTAGACACGTGTAATTAACACTGTAATCAAAATGCTGGAAAACTCTCAATTATGCCCAAAGAGTAGAAAGAGAATGGATGAATGCGTAGAGCAGATATAGGGAATGTGTGACTGTGTGAGAGAAAGAGAGAAGATTTATGGGAAAGGGAAAGAGGACAAACTGTGAGATGAATAAACTGGGCAGATAAGCAGACAGACAGAAGGGCAGAAATTAAGACAGAGAGAAACGATCCGAACTCTGAAACCCAAAGAGAAACTTCAGCAAGGAAGCAAGTTCTCAAGGAAACAATTACTCTGCGAGCAAACAGCTCAGTCTAAAGGTTATCTCCTTCTAATGACTGAATTCTTTCTTTTTCCTGCCTGCTAAAGTCGAGATAGAAGAGCGTAAATTAGCTCTTTTTCTGTACACCCTTTTTGACGGCGAGATAAAAAAAAAATGGACCGAGAATCTGCCAGGCGCAAATTTCTCAAAAGGTGAAGAATTTTAAAGAAGCACAACCTTCATGAGATAAAAAAAAAAAGGGGGGGGGGGTAGAAGTTGCATCATTCAAATGTCAGATTTACATGCCTTTGGAAAAGATCGTCTTTCTGAACTGATGATGGTCCGTGACTTCTTGGCACTTGCTGCTCATTTAGAAGGATTTGGTTTGTTGACAGGCATTTGAAAAACAGCTTCAGCCATTAAAACAGCACGAGGTCACACGAGGAAAAGGAGCAGCGATCAGCCGTGATGACGGCAGTTTGAGGTGGATGTGAAAATGCAGCAAATACTTGTGCAAGGATTCACAAACATGTCATCACACACGCACAAACTGCAAAGGGAACTTTGCACACGCACAAACACAGGCCCACCTTCCCACACCGACCATCCCTCCGTGTCTTGTCCCGCCCTCCCCTGTGTTCTAGTACAGCCAGATGCACAAAGATGATCAATAACTTAAATCTTTGTGAATAAGGTACATATATAACCTCCAGTTCCCTTTTAGTCACATGGAGACATTAAATCTGGGATCATTTAGGAACCAAAAAGAGAACTTTCCAAAGTGTGCCGAAGATGTTCAGGATTTCTAATTCATTACCAAACTAGATGACCTTCTGGCTGACAGAAATATATGATGTTCCTTTCAAAATCTCTGTCAAAAATTCTGGTGCAAATATTGTCTGCCAGTTAGTGCCATTACAACATCCTATTGTTCAACATCGGCCTTTTGTAATCCTCGGCAGAAGTGCAAATACACACATTTCTCAAACAAATGTCAGAAGTCTGTTGAAACTAGAGAAAAAAAAACTGTACACACTTAGAATAACACAAAGGGGAAAGTGGAAGGTGACTGCAAACAGAAATAAGAAAGGACAGTAGGTGTGACCTGAAGACGATTAAAGAAAAGCAGAGAATAAAGGTGGATGTGGGACAGAAATGAATGACACACCTGAGGCAACTGAGCAGGGAGCTTAAAGAAGACAAGACTCTGTAATTGGACAAGGTGCTGGTCAGAGAGAGGAACAGTGGGAACAGCACTGACACAGCGACAGGCACAGGGACTCGCTGACAGACACATGAAAGCACAGGTGCGCTCACACACAGAGCTGCCCCAGTGCACTGACAGAAATATTACAGAGGACACAGGGGATGCAGGGCTGTGACATGGTGAGGCTTCAGTACAGAGGGGTTCCTCTACACAGAAAAACAAACGTAAACAAACAAACCATATGCCAGGCGATGTCACAGCTCTCAGTTCGCACTTCCGTCTTGCTGACATGTGCATGCAGTTTTTCATAATTTTCCACAGTGTTGTCTTTCTGTTCCACACATGGATTTCTTAGTTCTTAGTTAGTTTTTTTACTGGAGCACTTACACAGACACATTGTTCCCATTTTCCCTTTTGTTTCAACATTGTCATTTCGTAGTAGGATAAAATGGTTAAATGCCCCGGCTTTACTGTCCTTTGAGAGATTTTCTTTGGAATAAATTTTACTCTCATGCATGTGCACACGGTGGAGTTACACCTGAACCCCTAAACATGTAGCGTATTACCATGCCACGCAGCCGTGCACAGACACTCACACTGGAGGCCTCATTAGCAGTACAAGTGTGGTGAAATCCAGCTGCTTTGACTTTCCTATAAATAATCCTCCGCCTGTCTGCCCACGAAGTCCACAAATCTCGTACCTCAATACGAACCAAAAATCACCAAAACATAGAAAACATCAAATGTTAAAGCTGAGGAAATGTATCATGAATGTATCTGAATTTGATGATAGCAACACATCTCAAAATAGCTGGCATTGGGCAACCAAATGTAAGTGGTGCTAAAAAGAAACAGCTTTCAGCTAATTAGATGAAGTGGCAGCCGGTCACTAACACTAACTTTAAAACGAGGATCTCCAACAGGCAGAGTTTAAAGCAAAGATGGACAGAGGTTCTGCAAAGAAAACTGCTTTTGCTAACTGTGAAACAATCTCAGGATGATGTTCCTCAACGTAAAATTGCAAAGACATCATCTGCAGTGCATAATATCATCAAAAGATTCAGAGAATCTGGAGAAATCTCTGGGGTCGAGGGTCAAGGCTCAAAATCAATACTGGATGCTGGTGATCTTCAGGCCCTCGGGCAGCACTACAGCAAAAACAGGCATGATTCTGACATCATCACTGTCTGTGAAAACAGTTCAGCAAATGCAGGTTAAAGCTCTATCAAGCAAAGAAGAGGCCACATGTGAACGTGATCCAGAAAAGCTGCCGTCTTCTCTGAAAGAGCTCATTTAAAATGGACTGAGGCAACGTGGAAAACTGTTCTGCGGTCATCTTTTTCATGCAAGGCCTCACATGTTTCAGCAAGACAATGCTACAGTGCATCTGTTCCAACAGCATGGCTTCTAGTAGAAGAGTCAGGGTGCTGAACAGGCTTTATTTTCTTAAAATGGTTCAAGTTTCTCAGTTTAAACATTTAGCTTGTTTCCTGTGTTCTGCTGTGAAAATATCGGTTATGATACCTGCAAATGATACTTGCATTTGTGTAGCTGACACTTGATAAAAGTAAAAACAATTCCATACACTGTCAGCTAGTATCTCTCATTTGGCATACTGGTGCAGCTGACACGGCTGTGCCACGCTTGCTCGACTCTCTGCAGACAGCTGGGGCGGCACTTCTCAGACACTCCATCAGTTTGCAGACACTGACCATCTCTCTCATCCCTGATGTCACTCCTCAGTGTCAGTGTTACAGACCCACGGGTGGACTGTGAGTCAGTTGGAAAGCCCGATCGATGAATACTCAGACTGCGGCGCCAGGCTATGCGGGGACGGGGGAGGGGCGAACATCCTCACCTCCTCACCTCCTAACCCCTACCACATCATAATGAAAGCCTACAAGTCAGGAGGAGAGAGGAGAATGTGGAGGGAGACAGAGAGAAAAATGCATGAAAGGCCTGACAAGAATGAATGACAGGTAGCAGATAGATAAAGACGATCTTCGACCCCTGTTCTCTCTATCCGTCAGCCTGCTGCTGCAAAGATGGCCCTGAGGTAAAGTGGGAACGTTCGTGCGTCTCATTGATAGATGATTGAAGAATGATGGAGAGAGAGATGAGAAGAAAGGATAGATACAGTAGATCGATCGATAGATGGATTGTGAGGAGTGATTCGGTGCAGCTATACTGCACACATAACATGCTCACAGTGCCAACACCAATATTCTGCTGATGCTGATTAGCACATATTTTCCACGTTACCAATCTTAGTTCGGCGGATTAGCATGGCTGAGAGTTACAAATTAGTTGTTAGTTGTGTAGCTTCTTGGTTCTAATCATTAACAATGGATGTTAACCTTGCTTCTGGGAAGGCTAAAAATCACCAAAACATTAAAGCAACATTTCACATCTAAAATGTTTAAATCCAGACATCTCTTTAAGCATATGCAGAAGTCAATATTTTTAATTCCTTAGTGGAAGTCGAACCTCCCTCCCTCTTCGGGGATCTTGAAAGCCCCCAGAATGAGGTTTTAATCAAAGCGCTGTCTCGACAGGAAGAAAAGCAGGTTGAAACTCAAGTGATTTCTGAGGAGTACTTACTGGCATCTTCTATTCATGGAATTAAAATCTTAATTCTCATTTCAGTAAATCAACGCTGAAGAGGCTGACTGAGCTTAATTAAGGAGTCTGTGTTGTAGAGAGGAAAAAAAAACATTAATTGACATCCTCCAGAGTGTTTTGTCTGTCTCTCTGTAGAAGCTAATCAGCATAAACTGCAGAAACCCAAGTAAACAGCTGCCAGAATATTATGACTGTTCATTCACAACTGTACACGGCTCTCTGCTAATGAGGGAACATTCGTGAATGAAAACGCATACAGTTTCAACTTTAAATCACTGCCCGGGCTCTGTGTGCAAACACAAAGCGCTGAGACTTATTTCTGAGCAGGAATGAAGCAGCGAGGATAAAAATGGGAGGAAAAAAAATAAAACCTATGAGTGACTCATACTGCACATGAATATGTCCAGCGAATCACAGCAGGTGGCTGTCAGCTGAAAATGCCATCATTTTGAATATGTTTGATTAATAATTCATTGTCCTCTCTCATGTTGTCTTCGTGGTATTGTGGATATTGTAGAGAATGACACTATTTTGGGATGAATTATATTATTCTCACCACGAATATTATTCACCGCTAAATGGGATTCCTGAAAGGACTTCATATTTATTGTGCTCTTGCTGTTTTTTTTTTTGCTTCTGCTGCTGCATCAGGTTATTGAATATTCACATACAGAATAGAGCCAAAATTAGACTAAAGTTGTTAGAGCTGATTTCCGACTAGACTCATTTTCTGCGTCTGCAGGGGAGATGACCCTGGGACCTCAGCAGCTGATTCATTACAACAGTTTTTTTCAGTTCATGTTCAGTGAAATTCGCTTCTTTTTCGAAATGATGGCTCCTCTGTGCGAGCACCATTTATCTAAACGTCAAGTAACTGTAATTTGAATAAACATGCGGGAGCATCGTTTTCACACACAACCTCTTGGACTGTTAATGTTTCATTTTGAAAATGGAGTGCAGAGCAGTCGGAAGGTTTAGTGCAGCGGCGCATCGCTTAACTCTGCAAGAAGGTAACAAGGAAGCTGCCTATTTGGCGATGGCCTTTGTGTGGACCGTGCATTTGAATCGGTTCCTTCAAAGACAAGCACCAGATTTGCGACCACTCGCAGTCAGCTGTTATCTTCAAAGTGACTTTGGTGCAACAAATTAAAATGAAATCATTTGAAAATCTTTGCCAGTCCGTCTTAGAGTGATTGCAGTCCGCCTGGTTTGGAGCCCTAATGTTTGGGGACAAGTTGCACCCACGGATCAAAAGTGGTTGCTGCAACAACTATTTGCAACTGGCCACCAAATGTGAAAAAATTCTAGGCAATAACTCAGCAACCACCATTTTTGTAATACTCGCTGTTTTCCCTCGAGTGTGACTGAGCCACAAGTTGATAAGAAAGTGGATGGATGGTTGGTTTCTGTCAACTCTTCCTCTTTCTCTTCATACAGTATATGTGCTAACAAAGAAAAACTGGTTCGTTGTACACATATTAGACAGACTGTAATAAGAATGCCTGATTAAATCTTATATGTGAATTTTCATTAAAATATATTGCATTTATTTACAAGAATGTGTAAGACATGTGCAGTAGACTTGCTGGTTGATGGCACACAGTAAAGGCAGAGCATCACTGGTCATTATCAAGCAGGGAAAACAAATGAACCTACATGTAGTTCTGAATCACTCCTTTGAAAAGCTCACTTTGCATAACAGATAGTTCTGCCGTGTGTGTGGTTACGAAGGTGACAGGATACCCATGCTGTTTAAAAAAATAAATAAATTCATCCTTTACAAGATTACTCAGCCCTCTGAAACATCATTTTAACAGGAGAAGGATTACATGACCACCCCCCCCCCCTCAGTTAGCATTATTAATTCTGGCTATAATCTCAAAGGACAAAGGGGAAATTAATTTCA
>VOQJ01012207.1:0-15194 GCA_015052665.1 Apistogramma diplotaenia | reverse complement strand
AAAGGTGGGGTGGGGGGGGGGAGCTAATAACAATGGTGTCAGGCTGGACTGAGTGGACTTCATTATTAATATCTTGTTACACAGGCTAAACACCGGGCAAAACATGCACACACTCAGCACAGCCACTCATACACAATCTCATTCTGGGTTGTCATCGTGGCAGAAGACAGTAAGGGAGAGAGATGAAAGGAGGAAGCTGAGGAAATGAACAAACTGAGTGAACAAATTGACTCTGGGCATGTTATGTGTGAGTGCGCTTAAGCACGTCTGTGTGTGACTGTGCGCATGCTTTTGAATTATAATTCAGATGTCGTCAAAGTTTGTGGCAGACGCCTGCAGATGCAAATGTGCCCTATGCTAATTTTTTGATCTGACAACTGCAACAAAAGCATGTGTCCCCGTAGCTCCCTGCATGTCGATCAAATGATGTCACCTCATTCTTCCCTCGTGACCTCCAAACTGCAACATCACTGTCACCCGGACCATAACAAATGTTTATTTAGGCAGCCAACAATGGCTTAGTATGATGGCGTGGATAGAATGAACCAATCTCAATCTAAATGGACTTGGGGTGGTGGAGTGGGGAGGTGGTGCTGGGTGGGTGGGGGCGGTAAGGCAGAGCCATTATCATGTTCACTGCTGTCTGGTCAGAAGATTTTTTTTCCTTCTACCTCCCCAGTCAAATTTGATTTTTTTAAACCTGTACTGTACGCACAGTCACACACACTAGAAGGAGAGCAAGACTTCATGTGAAGTTGTATTGTTTTCTGTTTGTGTTTGTATGTGTGCACGTGTGTGCTTTTCCAGCGGTGTATGGATCACACATATCTGACAAGGCTGCCCAGTCACGCTTTCTGGTGTTTGGGTTGGTCACAGGTCCAATATTTAACTGGTAAAATTATGATAAATATTTATCCCAGTATGCGGAAACCTGCGTTTTGGGAATTCCGATTATAAGCTTACATGGGAATCAATGCATAATCAAACACATGCATATTATCACACACAGGCAAAATAAAAAAATCCTCCTAGAAATGATATTTCTATACTAGTTCAGTTTCTCAAGCATGTTTAGTTGGGAAATGTAATTAATGACTTCTTAATGTTTGTGTTGTGCTTTATGACCACAGGTATTACAACTCAACTCACCACTGGTTTCAGGTACATTTGGGCCAGCAAAAGGTAGACTCCAAGTCAGAGATATGGTTGTTTGTTTTACATCTTTGGTAGGTGGCATCAAAGATCTGTTCATTTTAAAAGATCAATACAATATGCATGAAAATATGAACGCTTCAGATGGAAATTCAGCCATTAAAAGGACAACAGCTGCAGTAATATACGAGTGACAGCACACTGGTAATAAATATCCCGGGGGATATCGCATCTCAAAGTAAAAGAGTCCGGAGTTTGTCTAATAGATCACAGTCAGATGCAATCTCACGCTCAGTACTGAAATAATGGCTTTCTTTAAAATGGCTAATTTTTCTTTCTTTCAACAGTAATGCAGATTTATTTCTCTCAATATGTGACACTTGCATCAAACTTTTATTATTGTAAATGCGCCTTGTATATGTATATGTATCTGTGTGTGTGTCTGTGTGTTAGGCTGCCATGATGAACATGAACTACCACTGAAGTGGAAAATCAGTCAGTGTAAACATGTATTTTGGTACACCAGGTCAGGGTTGTCCCTGCGACTTGCTTGATTTATTCTGCATCCAGGCACCTTTTTTTCCCTCCAGACATTCACAGACGACCAGAACATCTTCGGGTTGCCCCACATCGCTGCCTCTCCCCCCTGTTTAACACCCCTCTGTCCACAGTGGAGAGACCTATAAGCAGTATGCAGGAACTAATGAAGTTTTTTAAATTAATTTATAGTATCTGTTTGGAATTTGTTGTTTTTGTGTGCTTGGTTGCCTTTGTGTTTCCTCATCAGTTTCCCCCTCGGTTTTGTCCTCTGTGTTTACACGTTTGTCTCTGTTTTAATCTTCAGCGTGACTCTTGTTGTCTGTGTTTTGAGTGTGCCTCTCCGGCTGCTCCCCGTTTTACTTTTAAGGTTATTTTTCTGTCCCCGTCCTCCCCGATTCCATAAATGTTCACACCTGTGTTCAGCTAGATTCAGATGTTGGATTTTGTTTTCAGCCTGAACTGAAGACTTGCTTTTTGCTATTTCAGTCTGCCTCCAGCATCCTGCATTTGGGTCCTCTCCACAGTAAGCTGACAGTTATGTGGGGAAATCTCAACATGCACTTTAGATACAAACATTTTCGCTGTTTCTCCAGTGGAGTTTGCAACGCTTTTTAAAACTACCCAACAGCGTGGTTGGAAATTTTGGAATATAGGTTACACACTGAAGCAAAAAGAAAAAAAAAGAGGATTACAGCTTCTAATACTGATGGACTACAAATTGAGTTCAGTGTACCCAGGGTACCACCCCATTATTGGGATTATATATAAATGCTTATAAAACAGTAAAATTACTTTGAAATTGTTTGTTTCTGACAGGAAAAATTCAATAAATATAGTTATCCAATAATCTATATTTCTCACTGATGCTAATCAGGAAAAAAACGAAGACTTTAGATGTGATGGTCCTGGGCTGGTGGCCCAGTGTGTTCAGTTCCTTTTGGTTAGTTCTGTTCTGTTGCACTTTTCAGGTTGGGATTCTTAGTTTTTCTTACAGTTTCGTTTCTCGTGTCCTCGTAGCCCCGTATGTGGGCTACTGCTGTGAGTTTTTACATTTGAAGTTTTTGAGACTTGGTGTGTAGCTGGCTCCCGTCCACTTTTTGGGTGCTTTGAGTTTATTTAATAAGGTTAAGTTGAACATTTGTATCTTGAGAGTCCTGCATTGGGGTCCCTCTGCTTTGCCTGCTGCAGCAGAATGTGGCATTAGACTTCATTAAAAAAACTTTCGACCCTTGTACCATCCACAAACAGAGGTCTGAGGATCTTCCAGGGCCCTGATTGGTCAGCAGGTGGAGCTTTTCTACCTGTTGTTCACTAACCCAATAAGCATCAATCCTACTTCACAGTACAGCCCTCTGCTCTTATCAATTCCAGTTAACTGTTTATTTTTTTTAAACTTCAAAGTATGTTTACCTAGAAAAAAAATATTAACATCGCTACTCCTCATTTTATCCCAACCCTGTTGCTTCCTCCTCCCGGTTGTTCTAATGGTATTTACAAGGCGGCTGACGTTCTTTTCTTACTCATACTAAAGTTATTATTAGGGCCATTAAAGCCTCCACAAGCAGCAGCCTTGGCCTCAAATCCCTTTGTCTTCACATTCTTATAATTTTCAGCCCGTCCATGTGAGTTACCGTACACCAGAACTCCATCAGCGTTTTGCATCTTTTTTTCCTTTCTCTTCTTTTCACATTAACATTGGTGATAGTGTACTCAGTGTGTATATATACACACTGGGGACTGATTAGACAGCAGGACACAGCTGGAAACTGAACACGGGTGAGCCAGTCAACAACAGGCGGAAACAAATGACAAAAGATAAACAAAAAGAATAAATTGCACAGAACAGGAGAGAAATAGAGATAAAGACAGGGGAACAGAGCTGGAACAATGCTGAGGACACTAAATCAAGAAGGAATAATAGACTCCCCCCTCCCATTTATCCGAGCTTGGGACCAGCACTAGCCTGTGACTCCACAGGTAAGAGTAAAGAAAGGAGATTTGTTGGACCCACTCACTTTTAAAGAGGCAGTAATACCATGCAGCACATACCTCTGTGCATTAACTTCACTTTCCTGTGTTCTGATATTATAGTCCATATCTATCATCTGTAATATCACCCTCAACAGAGCTATAAAACTTTATTTAAATGCTAATGTATTTTGACAGATTAGCATACACAGGAGCAATATATTTTCCACTGTTTGACTGAGCTCACAGCTGAGCAATTACTCAGCCATCTATGACTTCATTTTAAAAAAAGAGCTCCTTAAAATTTCTAGTGAGGTGATGCATTACTGTTTGCCAGGGAACTCCATTGAACCTACCCCATCTCTGAGAAGAGCAGAGGTCAGATTCAGGCTCAGGCTGCAAGAATTTGATTCATCCAAAATATCAGATGAGCAGTAGAATCTGAAATGAGAGCAAAACCCAATAGTTTTGTAATTTAAATAAATACAAGAAATAAGTGAGAAGTAAGTTATACATCTGTTTCTGCAGGTTGAAATGGCTTGTGGGGAAACGTGTGTGTGCAGGGCATCAAATACTGAAGCTGCTGCTGCCGCTGAGATATGCATAAGGTGTCCTTTGGTGCTGTGATGCACCAGCCGAGGCAAAAAATAAAAATAAAAATGAGATGCCGAGAGCAAATGCTCCAACTACATATACAAGTGCTTTATGCATTGATTTATTTATCAGTGTGTCGCAAGTAGGAAGTGAGACCCAGCTGAAATGTTGATGATTTAGCTGTTGGACAAGTTTGGAATATAAATCGAGCTTCAGAAAAGAACGAGAAGCATTTGATCTCAAGTTCTGGCTATAATATTCACTTTTAAGACAGCAGAAGTGTCTTGAAAGATCAATAAACTCACCTTAACTACTTCAAATATTATGAAATCATGATGAAATTCTATTTTTTTTTTTTTTATTTGCCAGAATCTCAGTCATCCCACATTATCTCACGCTGACAGAGAGGGCATTTGAAGTTTTTAAATCAGGACTCATCAAACAACCCCATCATCCTGTGCATCAAAGCCAAGTACTCCACCTAAAGTTCTTACAGCCAGGTGGGCACTGTGCCTCAGGCTATTATTAGAGCCGGACAGATTTATAGACCAAAAACTATATTTGGTTATTTAAGACACATGAAACGTAATTTTTGCTTATCAACTGATTCATGTCCCGTCCAATGCTGCTCGTATAATCTACAATACAATGGTATAATTGCAAAATGCCCTCTGGTGGACAAACTATGCAACAATATCACTCGTAAGATGGTTGAAGGCTGTTTCTCTTATCTTTTTTTATTTATAGGTTGTTAAAGTTGCAGATACCAATACATGGGCAAAGAGCTATTATGAGTTGATAAATCAGTCGGGCTTTATTCTTTATGTCCAGTTTCCCCACAATTCTGGTGTCTAGGGATCTTGAAAACAGGCACCTTTGGGAATGACAGGACCTGTCTTGGTTTTAAAATGGCTAGCATTGTGTTTCAGTGTGGCCAGACAGGAGATAATTTTGGAGACAATGTCGCAGACACACTTGTTCACTTCCTCGCTGGGTCTTTGCTGTCAGTCCAAGCAAAGAAATCTGTGGTCTCACTTTCCACCACAGCTGTTCTTCCTCTGTTGTATTTTCAACAGATAAGCTACACAGATAGGCCTGACTCAAAACATGTGTGCATCTGAATGCATGAGCCTCTGACCTCTGATATCATACAGCGTTAATGCAGAGGAGTTGCAAAATGTGGTGTAACCAAGCCAGAGATGTTGTTGGTTTAATGGGAAAAAAACTAGAAAAACAAACTCACCAATCTGAAAGCAGCGAGTCTACTTGAGTGTAGACTTTACCTTTAACCCTCTAACAAAACCTTCGAAAACAAAAAGTGTGATTGGCTGAGATTGGGCTCGTTGCCGATGACACCTCAGGCCTCAGACAGTTAAGATGCGATTTAAATCTTCTAACACTGGAAAGGGGCTCAAAACACAATGTAAAGACAATCTTTGTTCTGAACCACATAAAAGATGCATTAAAGTCTCAGCCTCTCCCTTTGTATTCAGCGTGCATACCGAGTTGTTTTGGTTTAGTTGACACCTATCAAATATTAATTACTGCCTTTCTTTTGAAGTTGGAAGAATTCAAGCTGCTCTGGGTGAGTCTCCTCTGTTGTCGACTTCAAAGTAATGACCTGTGATGTCCAGCCCGCTGCGTCTTGCATCATATTTATTCAATTTTTTTTCTGTCCCTCTCCTTTGCACACATCGGAGCCGTGAAGGATGTGCTGCTTTTCCAACTGTCAAAGGAACGATGGTGGGGGGGTGGGGGGGGTGGGGGGTTGTGGAGGAGCAGCTTACAGTATCCGTTTCCTCAGAGCCTTCTTCCTGTGTCCTCTCTCGCCTTTCTTTCCATATGGAGGGTGGTATGGCATCATTATCAAGAGGGAGGCAACCACCCAGTCAGAGAAATCGACAATTAGGAACCAATAAAGTGGAAAAGCATATTTCTGTATGCTAATGAGTTTCCCAGCAGCCACAGTAGATTCTGATTAGGCTGCACCACTTTGCAGACGTTACTATTACCGTTATTTATTCCATTTATGTAAAAACCCCATTTATTTATTTCATCATAGTGTTTATCGGGGCCACAATACGGGGCTGGCGCCTTTGGTGGGCTTTGAAAAAGAAGTGACAGACGGGGGGAAGAAAGCTAATTTGATTCATGAGTAGATTTAATGGAAGAAACAGTGAAGCGTGAGAGCATCTATAATGTACCCCCAGCGACCGTTCCCCATACGTTCTCCCCAGCTGTCACGAGCAGACACAGGAAGATGTTCTGGTTTTCAAGCTGAAAGGAGCAGACAGGGTAAATGCTAAGTGGTATAGGTGGTGGAGGGAACCTCTGCCTGCCTCCGACGCAACTCCGATGATCAAACACGTGAACGTAGAGATCGGGCTCGCAGTTAGAAGCGTTTCATCTGCGCAGCCTGCTGTCTTTCTGCTTCTCGTCAAAAGCAATTTAAAATGAAATGTCAATTAATCCTATCTAATTGGTATCAGAAGACACTTTAAGAAAAGAGTGATCTCACACAGCTTTGATGTTTCGGGCCCTTTACTCTTTCTTTGTGCCCTGCACATCTCTGATTGCCTTTATTAGCTTTTGTGTATTTGTGTAGTTTTCTGGATCCTGCTGGAATAAAATAACATTAGAAGCCATTTAAAACACCACCCCGGCGCCAAACGGCGAGAATTATCTCACATTTTGTCATAATGATGCGATTTGCATTGCAAAGCATCTGTCGGAGGCCTCTGCCAGAGACCTCATCACCTCCACTGTAAGCAAAATTTTGAGTTTCTGACTTACAAATAGCCCGGCTTATAACAAGCACAGAGGAATTCAGATTAGCCTCGTGCTGTTTTAAACCCGAGTCTACTTTTTTTTAGAAATGCTTTTCAGACCCTGCCATCAATAAATTTGAGTTATATTTTCATTAGAAACTATGGAATCGTTTTCCCGCCCACTACCGAGGTGCATCTCTTGCAGGAAAATGTGCGACGTAAGCCAAAAGAATGAATAATAATTTTAAATGACTTGAAACACATTCAGCTATATTTTTGCTTATGCCGAACTTTGGTTCAGGAAGTGCTGCTTAACTGAAAGCACGTTCAAACAGAAGCTTATTACACTTTCATAGCCGGACAATGGAGAGTGTTTGACTTTGTGTCTGAAGGGATAATGCTTGCCATTTATAAAACCGTGCTTTCTTAGAAACACCTGAGACAGCCTAAAAGACAAAAGAGCCAATAAACCAGCAGGAACACATCCAATCTGATAATGGGGAAAAAAAAGAAGCATCTAATTTGAGATCCTCTTGTTCCCTTGATATTGCAGCACAGGTATCTCATCTTTGGGTGTAAGAGAGGCCTTTGAATCTCATGCCAGGCAGAAAGACAATGGATCAGAGGTTTTGAGACTGCAAGTAAAGGGAGTGTGGCAGGGGTACTCTTCCTCAGCCTCGAAGGATGCTAAGATGTTGTCTAAAGGATGAAAATGATGAGGGTGAAAGGACGGATTGGTAAAGATGATGAGAGGGAAAAACATGGATAAAGAAAAAAAGTGAGAAAGGGGACTGTGAGTACAGGGTGTCAGCATTATTTAAAAGATCTCGTTAACCTGAGCCTCAAAGCAACAAAATCAATAGTGAGAAGAGAAACACAAAGCATTTCAAGGAGCTTTAACTCAGGCCTCAGCTTCATGATGAGAAGCGGGGTTAAATCCGTTTAGCAGAGTCCGGGATCACCTGACTTCCTCTGGATTGGCCTGAAACCAAACGCAATAAACTGCAGAAGCAAGGTTATGATAGCTGTAACGTAGCTGGTGTTGAGCCCACCACTGGGATGAAAGTCTCCTGCATCTTCTCCATGGTTTGGATATAAATGCAAAGTTTTAAACCAGATATTTTCCTCCAGCTCATTTTTGCTTGAGCTTCAGTCCATTATTATCATCGGTCATTCATCTTCATGAGATCATGACAAACTTGTCACATAGCGCTAGCATCAGGTTCACCTTCAGTTTGAGCACCGTGTCCGACGCCTGAGGCACTGCAGTCCACCGGGCGCGCAAAGCAGCTTTACACTGTGACATCGCCGGTGCAGGAAGAGTTTTGCAGCGCTTTCGCGACTGAAGCTGAAGCGTTTCTCTGCTACACAAATTTGGGGGAATAAAATGAAATGATAAATCAGTTGAATCAATTTCAAATTCATGGTTCTTCTTCAAATAAAAGCAAGCACGATTAGAGCTTATGTGAAGCTGTAAAACTAATTGTCTGTGAGCAAATATCGATTTTTAGATTAGAGCGTGCGTTTGTTTTATACACCGGGATCGTTCTGGTTGAAGCCTGCCATTGTCTGCTTTCTTTGCAGTACAGCAGTGCTGCTGTTATTGTATTCACAGATACAATATAGAGGTTTCAGAAATAAAAGTTTAAATTGAAAGTGACAGTGGAAAAAAAAAGAAGCAAAAATGGAATGAGGGGAGGAGGAGGAGGAGGAGGAGAATAAGAATAGAATAAAGGGCAGGATAAACTGAAGGGCAGATGGAGATGTTGAAGCCAACAGCACATAGTGTCGGCTCAAATGGACCATGAGGGGGCAACTTCTGGCTCCTGGAGGATTTTCTTCAGGTCATCAAGCATCACATCGTGGAGACGCGACTGCAGCTACGGTCACGGCTGCAGCCACAGAGACACGGGCTCAGCCAAAACCCCGCTCTGTTATTTCCACATCCATGACTGATCCTGAACCCAAAGTCTTCGTCTTTATTCTCTCCTTCATTTTCTCTGTCTGACTGGGGCCTAAACACTCTGATGCAAAGCAGAGTCTTAGCACTTGTGTGACTGTGACCATACTGTGCCTTGACTCAGAGAAAACAAGCATGAAACACATGAAAAAAAGAGAAAGAGCGCAGCTCGATTGTGCCTTCATTAAAACATCTGAATATTTCTGGCCTGATAGATTTTCTGCTCCGCTGTCTGGCTGCATCGGCGTCTCTCTTCATATCTCTGTCGCCCACACCAGTGCAAAAATATCAGCGTACCCTAGAAATATAAATCAGGTTTACTCTGTGCTTTAGATGAAGCCTGATACTGTCACTGTTCTGTCACTGCTGCTGGTGCTTAGATGTTTTTGACCTTTAGGTGCCCTGACATAATCGTGATCTACAGTCGCAGATGTGGGCATTCTCTAAATGCAATACAGTTCAGTTCACCACAAAACCTTTACCTGACTGATCCATTAATTAAAGAAATCGGACAAAGGTCCATCACTGCTCAGGAAGCTTTGGAGTTCTATGATGTTGCTGAATGATGGTGAGCCATCACTCATTCATATTGGTGCACGTGCCTCTGAGTGATGCTGCTTCTTGACCACAGCTCAACCTCTTTGAAGGAAAGGAATCAATCTAATCCTTTCTCAGTCTTGCCAGCCAGGCCAGGCGGCTCTCACAGAGAGTGAAGCCCGAGGCATAGATTATATCTTTTTCATCTGTTGCCAGAGTTTAATACTTGAATAAAAGCCACTTTGGGCCAGGTTAAAGTAGGCGATTTAACCACCCCGTCATCAGAGACTCCTCATTCTGGTTCCTGTCATTAATTCTCCCGCTGTCGTGGACTGCATATATAAAAGTCCCTAAACGACCTAATTGTGTCTAATAAGATGACGTTAGAAGCACTTTTATTTAAGCAGGTGTTTGTTTCATCTTAACAGGCTTGACAAACTCAAACACTCTCTGAGGTGCAGGTTAAACCTCCCCGCCGCCCCCCTCCCCAAAAACTGTCAGCTTAATGGCCCCTGCCTTTCGCTGATAACCGCCGAGGTGTCTCCCGCTCTTTGGAAGCAGGTGGATAAAGCAGCTGAAGCCTTTGTGTAAAGGCGCCGTGAAACATAGCCCTGTGTCTCTTTATTTCCTTCTTTGAAGTGACTTGACATTCAGCTCAGGATTTTGTTTGAAAAATGCTCCTTCCCTCCCAAACTCCTCCTGTTTTCCTTCTTTAAACTTCAGCACGTTATTTAAAGTTGGAGCTGCCCTCTTGTCCTTGGGAGTAACTCACAGGTCGTCTGTCTTTTGCGCTTTGTTTGGATTCCCTTTTACAAGTTGATTGAGGGTGTCAGTCACAGAGAGAGAGGACACGCTGGCAGGCCGAATGGTGGGAGCCAAGGAGTCTGTCAAACTCCATCTCTGCTATGAAAATGGAAGTAGAAGAGCACAACTCTCAGTACAACCGCGGGACATTGAAGAGAGTGCACGGAAGAGGAGGAGGAGGAGGACGTGTGACGAGAATGCCAGAGCACCATGTCACTGCTGATGACAGTCAATTTGTCTGAAAGTCAAGGGGCTTTGAGAGGTGCACTCCATTGCAGGCAGCAGCAGAGCTGATGGTATTAATAAGGGGAGTACTTACCTGTTTTCCAGGGACATACCATACAAGAACATGCATGTCCCACCAATTATCTACCCAGCAACTGTACCCTTTAACCCATCGATCCATTCCTGGTCTGTTCTCTTCTACCGGAAAATTTAGAGCATTTGTGTAGCAGAGGGAAACAATACAATGGTGCTGTTTTAGCCAGGAAACAAACAAACAGTAGAATGCTGTGTGACTCTGATGTGTGATGCTAAGATTTCAAACCATTTCATTCTAGTGTCCTTCTGCTCCTGGATTGGTTCGATTTAAAGCATGAAGACAATCGTTTCCTGTTTTGCACGCGAAACATTAAAATGTTATATAACCCACGCACATACGTGCCATTTTAAGGTTTAATGAGATTTCTATTAAAAGAAATCTCAGTACTGAGATGTGGGCCGCTCACTATAACAGCTAACATATCAAATATAAAACACAGATTGGACTTTTTTTAAATTTGGTATATTTTATATCTACTTTGTTTTGCATCCTCCTTCTTTTTCATTCTTGTCAAAGTGGTAGCAACTAATTTGGGTAGTCACATGGTAATAATGCCAGAATATATCAGGAAAAGCAAAGAGAAACCAGGACAACCAAACTGCTTATTGCGACTTATCCTTTACTGTTGCCTGGGTGCTTTAATATTACAGCTCTTTTTTATTAATCTTATTCTCAGAATGATCGGCTAAGTGGCACAGCACATGACACAAACTGCTTTGACATTATTTTTTTCCTCCTGAAGAAAATCCTGGAGTTTTTGTGAGAGGCCCTCGGACACCAGCAGTTCCCCTGAGCACCGAGGCCTCTCGGGAGCAGCTTTCTTTGATATGACCTTCCTTCCTTTCTCTGTGTGCTTTCTTTGATACACACTGGGTCACCAGTGGCTGAGGTTTTTATCCTCACATGGATGTGTGTAATATACTCTCGGGGCTTCACGGCGACAGGGCATAATGAGCAACAAAAGATGGATAAATAAATAATTCAGATTTAAGTCTCTTGGCAATTTTTTTATTGTATTTTGTTCTCTTTTTTGTTTCTAAAAGCAGCTAAAAACTAAAAGGATGAAATCATTTACTGTATCACAAGTATGAAATACATAAACTGAATATGCATCAACTTAACTTGCTACATTTTTCAGGCTTAAAAATCTTCCTTTATCATAAATCTTATAGCTACTTCTTCACTTATTCATACATTGTAGCTTCAGCAATCTCCTTCTGGGAATTTGCTGACATTTGTGAGTCCTTACTGATGCTATGATTACTATTCTTTCTATTGAGATGATGATTGTCATTCCCTCACTGATACATAAAGTAGCCCCGTAATGGAGGAATCAACAGTACTGCACAGACCAATCACAATAGCTGCCTGCTGTGCCGATGCAACATGGAGTTACATTTCCAGGGAGGTGCACGCCAGGCTGTGTCGTAGGGTTTCAGAGGGGTTTGTGGTTATGATGTAGCTACAGTGTAGATTTCCCACTGAAGCGTGAATCCCCAGTAAGCCTGGTTCTACCAGAGGTGTCTTCCTGTTAAAATGGAGCTTTTCCTTCCAAATGGAGCCACATGCTCCCCCGTAGGGAATTGAATGATCATTGTGATTTTCTCTCTTATAGGATCTGTGTGCGTGTGTGCTTGCTTGCGTGTGTGCATGTGCGTGTGCGTTTGTGTGTGCATAATAGCTTTGAAACTGAAATATGAAATGTTTCAGGCTGTATTTTACTGGTTTGGGAACACAATGTCTTTTAAATGGTACCAGTTGACCTATAAATACATTTATGACTTGATTACTGTAATATATTTCTGCCCTGTCTGTCAGTAAACTGTGGCAGAGATCCAAATAACTGCTTTCAATTAATAAAATACAAAAAAAAAAACCGTATTGTATATAATCAAAAATAAATTTAAAGCCACTTTTTTCACATTATATGTAATAATAAGAAAATCTTTATTACCTAGCAGTATGATGATGGAGCTGATAACAGTTATCATGAGTTAAGCCTGTAGACCCTCCTGACTTAGTTCTGTCAGACAATGCAGAGATAAAAATAAAATAAGCACGAAATTCCAAAATTGCCCCGGCTGTAATTACAGAACGCGTCCAGCAGGGAGCACACTTTTCATACCATCTCAGCAGTGTCTGTGGTACCCACGTACTGTAGGAAACGAGCTCTTTCACACCCAGCACTGTTTTCACTTAAATCTTCTGCTTATAAACCTGCATTATTCGTGACAGATCACTGGCAACAAAGGCAGCACTTATTCATGGTAATGTTATGATAAAATATATATAAACATAAAATTGTATTCATTCTCAAAAACACGACAATTAGAATAACTTCCTCATTAAACCAATGTTAAAACACTTATCTAGACATCCCTTAATGACCGGGAATATTTCTGCATTGTAATTATGGATATAAGGAATTAGATTATTCCTATTTATGCCCAGAAATGGTAAGTGAGTCAAACATCAAGAGAACCATTAAATCGCTGAATTATTTAACGTTTTATGAATAAAGATGAAGATGACTCCTTGGTAATATGAAAATGTCATTCTTGTTTCACTCGCTCAGCCCAGTCTCCCCGAGGCGCGTGCGTAATGAGTCCACATGATAGACGAAGTAAAACATACAGTTGACACAGGCAAGGGCGCGTGACCTCTCGGTATATTTTATAGCGAATTCAAGACTCAGTTCACCTGTTTGTGCCAATCTTTGTTGTAATCTAGTGAACGGCTTTGGACATTTGAGCTAAAAACTATATTTTCCTTACAGACATTGATGGTCCGGCAAGATGCCAAATCATTTCTGAAAGATGAGAACAGCTTCGAAGGTGGGCAGGGCGGCGCAGGTAGAGGCGTTTAAATGGAGAGGGAAACGCTTTTCGCTGTAGATGGGCTTCCCCAAATCTTTGCGCGTGGGTCCCGCGCCAGGAGCTCGGCATTGTGGCCCGGTCTCCTATCTGCTTCTTCTTGGAAACGGCGTCAGACAGCAGCTGAGCGAGGCTTAACATTTCAAACGTCTGGCGGTAGGCTGTAAAGTTTCCACCCTGAAAACAGTGTCATGCGGCAGTAGCAGCAGGTTGGCGCAGGACACCTCACCACATGGGTTGGCGCTATAGGAATTAGTTTTCTGTAAAGCTATGCGCGCAGCCACTCCAAGCCAGGGGACACACTCTCTCTGAAAGCTTCGATTTATTTTTACTCGATTAGTGAGAGGCTGTTTCTGTTTGCCTGTAAAAAAAACGCATATTTCCCCTGATTTAATTATATATTTTCTAGAAGATTTATATTTCAACACCCTCCTATTAGAACTAAACTATAGTGTATTGTGCCTCAAGAATCCTGTTTGATCGTTTGTGCAAAAGTTAACTCAGTCAAGCACCAGCCAAACAGATTAAAAGTGGAATTCCCTTAGTATTAGTCATAGATGTCCGCTCAGCTGGAAGGAGGCCTGCAGCCGGAGACCACAGTAAAACTTGAGGAACTAAAATCTGAAGAAGTTTTTGATGTGACAAGTCCTGACGGATGCGCCGGTCATCGCGGCTGCCCCGGGGACGGAGGAGAGAATAAAGTGGTTCTGCCCCCAGAGGGTCAGCAGCAGCCGCAGAAGCCTCGCAAGATGACCCGCAGCCCAAAATGCGCCCGCTGTCGAAACCACGGCGTCGTGTCTTGTTTGAAAGGCCACAAACGCTTCTGCCGCTGGAGGGACTGCCGCTGTGCCTGCTGCTTGCTGGTGGTGGAGCGCCAGCGCGTCATGGCAGCGCAGGTCGCGCTGAGGCGGCAGCAGGCTGCGGAGGTGAGAAGAACACAAGGGCAGGTCAGTGAAGGAGAAATGATCGAGGAAAGCAAATGCGTAAACCATGACCTCCTGTAGGTGATTATTTAGGAGCAAGTACGCACAATAGATAATGGATCAAAGGGTAAAATTAGTGGAAAGCTTGATGAGCCCGAGATAGATATTAAAACATGTATTTTGACGGTGAGGATCAAAATATATGTTTTAATGTCAGCTTTGTATAGTTGCCCCTGTATCTGTTTTAATACAGATAAACGGTTCACGGTCTGTATTATACAGTCAGGACTATTATGTGCATTTTCAACATACAATGATTATAGAGAGAAAGGCACGACTTTTTACATCTTTATATGAGATTGAGTCACATGTGTTACATTTTAAATTCTCGCATTGTACTCCGGTATTTATATTTTTATTTGACGGTATTTACATACAGAAAATAATCCGATTGCTTTTGCTCAAATTTTGAACATTTAAGCCCCGTTTTTACCGCTCACTGTGAATCTAATGAGCAGAGGGAGCTGCAGCACTTATTCGGTCAGCTTCTTTTAAGAGGAGAGATTTAAATTTTAGACAAGTGCATATAAATACCAGTCCAGTCCATTATTAATTATATTTAACAATTTGGCATGCGAATTAAGAATAATTTATTTTAATATTACAAAATATTAGCCTTGCAACTTTCAATATCCCCTATGAGTGACTCTAACTTTACTAGTTTTGCTGTTTGGACAAATTTGTTTGATTTTA
>VOQJ01012206.1:7068-17758 GCA_015052665.1 Apistogramma diplotaenia | reverse complement strand
ATTGTACAGCTGTATAATGACAATAAAGGCTATTCTATTCTATTCTGTGGACTGATGTTTACAGACAACACTTTGATCTTTAGTGAAAGTAGGGAGCTGGTGGAGAAGTGGCGGTATCCTCTGGAGAGAAGAGGAATGATGGAGGAAGATGCTGAGACAGGGTGAGGTGGGTAATTGATTCGCTGTGGCGACCACTAAAGGTAGCAGCCGAAAGAAGAGGAAGAAGTTACAGATTCTGAAGTGTATACAGGTAATATACAGGTAAACAAATTAAATTAACACGCATATTATTTTTAAAAGAAACATGTCTACGAAGTGCCGTAATTTAATATTTTAAGTATTTTTTTTCTTGAGGAAAAAAAAAACGGCGGAACCTTAACCCACAATGCAGCGCGGGCGCTAGATAAGCAAAGATGGCGGCATTACTTCACGGCTGCTGTTATAAACTTTTTTAAATACGCTCTTTGGTACAGATCAGAAGCTGTGCAGCGCTGACAGGGATTAATTTCTATTCATTTCTCTTGATGCTGACTGTGACTGTGGTTTGGGTCCGTAGCGCTGCTGCTCTCTGCGTGTTTCTGTGCGTCAGGCCGCTTCCTGTCTCATTTTCCTCGGTTAACTGTCTGTGACAGCGACTCGAAAGCTCGGTCATGAAGGAGGCTCTTTCCCTGGTTCAGAGGCTGAACGCACACCCGGATTCCCGGTGCTGGTTCGTCAGCTGGAGCCCGAACGGGGCGCTACTGGCCTCATGTGGGGGCGACAAGGCCATCCGGATATGGGGGCGAGAAGGTGAGCTGTCCACAAACTGAACCACAACTGCTCACAGTCACGGTCACACAACAAAAATAGCATTATTACACCTTTACTTGGCTTTTGTTTCTCAGGTGACTCTTGGATATGTAAGAACGTGCTGCAGGATGGACATCAGCGCACCGTGAGGAAAGTGGCCTGGTCTCCCTGTGGGAATTATCTGGCCTCTGCCAGCTTTGATGCGACCACTTGCATCTGGAAAAAGAAGAATGATGACTTTGAAGTCAGATGAAATGTTTCCTGTTCAGCCATCTTTTAGAAATGCTCCGTCTTTTCAGAGTTTTTCTTTTTTTTACCCATTAATTTATTGTCTTCTAGAGTTTGACTGTGCTGGAAGGCCACGAAAACGAGGTCAAATGCGTGGCGTGGGCCCCTTCAGGAAATCTTTTAGCCACATGCAGCCGAGATAAGAGCGTCTGGGTTTGGGAAGGTTTGTGTCGCAACCTCAGAGGCATAAACTGCATTGATTGATCTGTGCCGCTGCCAGGTTCCTAAACCTGAACTCATTTCTTTGTGTTTCGCAGTGGACGAAGAAGACGAATACGAATGTGTTACAGTTGTGAACTCTCACACGCAAGATGTCAAGCATGTTGTGTGGCACCCGACCCAGGAGGTAGGTCTCGTTCGGCTCCTTCCACCTGAATGTTTTTCTCCCTCTGCCTTTGCAGAACCACATTACGCTGCACTCACCATGTCTTTGTACAGCTCCTGGCTTCAGCCAGCTATGACAACAACATTTGTCTTTACAAAGAAGAGGATGATGACTGGGAGTGCCGGGCCACCTTGCAGGGACACACGTCCACAGTGTGGGGTTTGTGTTTTGATGCGACTGGACAGAGGCTGGCCTCGTGCAGCGATGACCGCACTGTGAGGATCTGGAAGGAGTATCCAGCTGAAAGTGGACAGGGTGAGTCATTTGTGTCATGATGGTCAAGTGGCTCCATAGTGCAGTGGTTTACACTTTGGCCTAATAAGTCCAAAATCCCCAGTGAGATCCCTGGAGGAAGTGCAGGTCTCTCCGGGGTTGCGTCAGGAAAGGCAGTGGAGTTGCCCACTGTGAGGACCCCTTGTGAATAACAGCAGCCAAAAGTAGATTATAAAAAAACGGGATTATCAGAAATATTGACAGTAATACATATTTTTTTTTCTCTTCTGTTGAAAGATTTGTCTTGGAAGTGCATCTGCACTCTGTCTGGGTACCATGGACGAACAGTGTATGATGTTTCTTGGTAAGACACTTCTTTAATGTAATGTACACTGACCTGTTTGTACCATGTTTCAGTGATAATTAAGATTGTCTTGTGATGTTTTTTTGGAGCAGTGGGCTGTGTGTAACAGTTCCAAAACTTGTGACTTTTCTGTAATAATGATATAATTAAATTTGAGAAGCGTGTGGTGCTGCGTGTGCAGAATTTAACTGAAAGCAAAGTGCATTTTCATGGGCCCCTAGAAATGCAGTGGGGGGGGGGGACAGTTATTTGATCCCCTGCTGAATTTTAAAGTTTGCTCACTTGCAAAGAAAAGAACAGTCTCTAATTTCTATGGTAGTTTCATTTTAATGGAGAGAGACATAATGTCAAACAAATATCCACTCAGTCATTGAGTGAAATAAGTATTTGATCCCCTACATCCAGAATTCTGGCTCCCACAGATTACAATCAATCAATTACAGATACTCTACCAGAGAGCTGTTGAGACTTCAGGACTGTAAGCCTATACAAGGCTGCAATGGGCTACAAGACCATCAGCAAGAAGCTTGGTAAGAAGGTGACAACTGTTGGTGCAGTTATTCAGAAATATAAAATGATAATCACCCTCAGTCTGGAGCTCCATGCAGGATCTTACCTCAGTGAGGTCAAGGATGATAATGAGAAAGATGGATGTTATTGAGTGAAATCAATGACACGCATCAATTTAAAACTTTTTTCTCTGGATTTTCGGATGATATTCTTTCCCCCCACTAACCCCGTGTCTTTGAACTGTTGGAGGAAAGCGAAGTACCCAGACAAACCCCAAGCAGACACGGGTAGAACATGCAAACTCCACAGAAAGGTCGACTCTAACCTCGGACCTTCTTGCTGTGTGGCAACAGTGCTGACCACCACACCTGTGTTGCCAGCATGGTTAGGTTAAAATTGCCGATAGGTGTGATTGGCTATCTTTGTTAGCCCTATGACAGCTCCAGGCCTGAAAAGTAGATGTAAATGGTAGGATGGATCGTCTCTTTCCATTCAAATGAAACTACAATAAAAACCAGACTGTCCATTTCTTTCCCCCAACGTACCACAGCATTGTGGTCTGCACAGATGTGCACGCGTCGTTAGATCTCACAACCTAAATCTTTAACCAGGTGTCGGCTGACTGGCGCTTTGGCAACTGCCTGCGGCGACGATGCGGTGCGAGTTTTCAAAGACGACGAGACGACCAATCCGGACGAGCCGGTGTTTTCGCTGGCTGCTCAGGCGAACAAAGCTCACGGCCAAGATGTTAACTGCGTGTCGTGGAACCCAAAGGAGCCGGGACTCCTGGCTTCATGCAGCGATGACGGAGAGATCGCCATTTGGAGGTTCCAAGAAGACAAATGAATTTTAACTGTTGTGCCTAGCTTTGAGTCACACTGGGAACTTTGTGCTGCCGAGGGTGCTGTGTTCACCACAGGTCATTATTTTCTAGCTAATCTGACGGGCTGTCAGGATTCTGCTTGACATCAGCACTCATCTGTTTCCATGCTGAGATTTCTGCTTCGTGTGCTTTTTTTGAGTAGCAGTGTCACTGAGAATAGATAGAATTGACATGTTTAACTATTAAACAAATTGAAAAATGTCTCTTCTCCTTTTTATTGCAAAAACATTTTAGACAGCACATCATAATAAAACACTTAAAAACCAGTCCAAGGATTAAATTTCATCTTAATAAATCTGAATCCAAATATAACGGGACAGTTTTCGGTTGCACCCAGACTTCATACAGCACACCTGTTTCACAAGTGGTTCTTTAATCCACAAAAGTACCAAGTGTTAAACTTCCTCCACTGAGCACCCAGACTGGAGCTTGGGTATATCTGTACTACATGTGGGCTAATATTAATCCGATCCTGTACAGTATATTGCTGGACTAACAAACATCATTCAGGTGACTTAACTGAGAGAATACAATAAAACTATTTTCACAAAAGCAAAGATGATAATGACAGACTCACAGTCAAAGTAAAGAAACGTGAATCAGGTTCGATATCTACAGCAAAAAAAAAAAAAGAATTTTTACTGATCCCGATCTATCGGAGAACGCAGTAATCACGCCACTGATTAATCTGAATCACTGTCTCCATCGCTATCGGCCTCCTTCACATCAACGCTGAACTTGTACTCCTGGTCACAGCCCATGTATGCGTCGCTCATGAAGTACAGGGTGTAGTTGTGGATGCCCATCGCCGGGGCAACGAAGTCCAGCTTGACCTGCAGACATAAACTAAGTGAGACACCTGGTGGTTTAAAAAACATTTCTGGTTATAACAGATGACTGACTGACTGACCTTTGCTTTCTGCTGAAGAGTCAACCGCTTGATGGAGATGAGGCTGTTAGACTTGGGGTCTCCGATCACGACCCACCAGCCCTCCTCACGTTTCTGTAATGGTGAAAAACATTCCCACAAGATTTGGTCATTGCATGAAAACTAAAGAAACTATATAAACACCATGGAGACGCTTGAAAAGAACTTACCTGGGGGAAGAGAGGTGCAATGACAGGACCGGTTACCTCCTCCTCTCTCTCCAACTGAACCTGAACCAGAACTGGACTGCCACTGAGAATAAATATGGAAAGACCAAAAATCAATCCACCTGTGCAACTTTGAAATGCATTTTTTTTTCTCCGCAGGAAATGCAGCTAATCATGCTGCTGACAGACTGCACACACACACCTCTTGACATTGTCCTTTTCTGCCACTTCGTACGACAGCTCGATGTTGGGGTAGCGGTTACAGAAGCGAGCCACATCGGCCATCTGGGCATCTGAGAGCTGCAGCAACGCAGTTCTGTCTTCATCCTCCATCTCCATTATGTCAAAGATACTCTCCACCCCCTTATGAAGACAGCAACGGTCACTTTCAATCTGCATGAGATTCATGTACAATAAGGCGCCAGTTAAGACTGTCATTTTACCTTGTCGGTGCAGCGCTTGATGTGTTCTGAGGTGAAGAATGGCAGCTGTTTGAGGTACGAATCCTTGGACCACATGGCCTGAGTCACCATCTGAGCCAGCTCCATAGCAGCCAGCGCAGGACTCAGCCAGCCGTTACTGGACAGCACATCGACGCAAGCCTGAATCAGTCGGATAGCCTACAAACAACAAACACACACATCCATTAAACACACATGAATAAAATCAAGAAACAACTATTATGCTTATAGAAAAATCTGAACCTTGCTGAGGATCTCCTCTGTGTCTGACTGGAGCTCAGCACTCAGCTGCATCCTGGAGAGATGGGCTTGCAGCAGCAGGTTAGTCTTCACGTGGGGGTCATTGAACTTCGGGTTATTCAGCTTGTGGGGCACTTTCTGTGCAAGCTGAAATCAAAAAAGTACACAAAAATGTGTTACTTCAGCTCGCTGTCTTCTTGCAGACATGCTAATGCTGCTCTCTTTGAGGCTTGCTAGTTTGTTTACCTGTCGGAGAAGTGCATCCTCGTGGTGTCTGATGGGAATGTTCTTATACTCGGCAGCGTTGGAGATGATCTCAATTAAGCCGCGGATCTTTGTCTTGGCGTTCAGGGACATGCTGAACAGCTCTGTACAACACAAGAGCAAAGCAGCACAGTTAGGTCTGGATTAAAACACATACAAGAAAGACCTACGACACAAAAAGCAGGGACGTGCTGGCACAAACCGATGGTAGTGTAGTTGATGTAATAGTAGGCAGCAATCATGCCCAAATTGAGCGGCGCCACATCCATCTCATCCTCGATGCTGATGCATTTGGACTGCTCCAGGTCATGTAACGTGTTTTCCACCAGCTCAGACAGGTGGTCGGACAGGTGGCGATGTGACATGCCTGACAGGACGACAGAAACCACAGCACATTAATGCTCAACATTAATCCCAACATCCAAAGTACAGTCTGTTCTCTTTAACGGACGGCACTCACCTTGCAGGTTGTAGTAGTTGGGGTTCTGGGTCATGCGGCGGTAGAGGAATGTCCATGTCAGGTAGTCCACGGCATCCTGCTTGTTCTCTATCGTTTTGGTGACGATCTCGGCATTGAAGTGGTCATGGAGACAGTGATCCAGGTGAGACTCCACCGGCAGTGGCTCGTACAGGAATTTCTTGAAGAAATCCTATTAAGAAAAAAACAGAGAAACTTTGTTTTGCTGACTGATGTACAGTCTCTGTTTTCAACAAAACAGAAGCAATGGATGTCTTTGTACCTTCTTAGAGCCCTGACACATGATTACACAGCGCCCTTCGTCATCCAGCATGGGTCTGTTTGCCTTCCCCACCATCTGGAGGACGTCATATATGGGATAGTCCACATATCTGATAGAAAACACAAGGTAAATATCACCTGCAGAGTACATATTTAGTACACACCTTAAAAACAAAGAAAGAAAAAACAACCAGAATATAAACAGTTGATGCCTTACGCGTGAATTTTGCCATTGTAGTACTGGGTGTCCATGACAATGACGAGGTGCGCTGAGATGTTGATGCCCCAGCACAGCGAACGAGAGGACACCACAACCTGAACGGCACCTGCCAAAGAACACACAAACATAAACAAAAAGAAAACTTTAAAATATTTTTTTTCGATGTTAAACCACCCACCTATAAAGCACAAAGTGCAGCAGAAGTGAGTCATACCTGAGTTGAAGAGCTGTTCCACTATTTTGCGTTCAGTTGCAGAGAGGCCCTCGTGCAAGTATCCCACGCCGTTGGCCAGAGTCTCTTTCAGAGTCGAATCGTTTATTTTGTCCAGGAATGGAACCAGGTCTTTCTCATTGCAATGCAAGAACCTGCAGAGACAGACATTTACTCTAGCATCATTTCCCACGTATCGGTCTGTTCCTTAATTAACAAGGTGTGAATCTCGCTGTGGTGACTGACCTCTGAGGAACCACATCAGCAGCACAGAAAGTGAGGATGTCGATGGCTGTGAGGCGAGTCTGCCTGCGGGATGGGACGAAGACCACAGCTGGCTTGGAGGGAGAGTGCTTCATGATGGCGTGATAAACTGGCTTCGCCATGGACAGCAGACGAGTCTGAGTGTGACTCACATTGAAACCCTTGTGAAACAGGAAATGGTAGACGGCAAATGAGAACCCCGGCAGTTACGCTTTCTAGGCCGTCAGCACTGTTCCACTTAAGGAATAAATGTCTATTTTTGTGCACCTGACATGCTGTTTTACACACCTGGATGTGGAGCTCCAGAGGTACGGGTCTCACATTGGGGTGGAAGTTGAATGTAGCTGTGGTGCTGCAACCCAGCCAGTGGGCCACATCTTTGGCGTTGGACAAAGATGAGCTGAGAGCCACGATACGGATGGGACGCTCAATCTGAGAGGAGATGTATCTCATCCTGGAGCAGATGACCTCCAGCACGGGCTGATGAAAAGAAGCAAAGGCTATTAACACAACGCAGAGTTCATACTGAAGCATTACATAAAAAAAAACTAAAAAAATCGCTGAAAAGCAGGAGCAAGTAGAACTGTGCTCTTACTCCATTTTCTCCTCCGATAAGGTGAGTCTCATCAACAATGAAAAGGCTGACGTTCTGGACGTTCTTCCTCTGCTTCCAGCGACGAGACAGGATGTCCCATTTATCAGGGGTACTGATGATGATGTCACCTTTCCCCAGAAGCTTCAGATCTGTGCTGGTCTCTCCCGTCAGCAGCACCACCTTCTTGTTCAGGATGTCCTGGAACTTCTGGTGCCAGTCAATAAAGACCTGAGAGACGAGGATAACAATGCTCATGTCAAATACAGAGAACTGTTTAGCTCTGATATAATGATCGTGGAAAGAAAACAATACTCGTTTTGAGCACATTTCTAATTCAGACCTGTTCAGCCAGCGCTTCCATTGGGGTGATGTAGACACAGCGACCTTCTGCATTGTGCAGCAGCATTCTCAGGATGGCAAACTCAGCACAGATGGTCTTTCCACTGCCGGTGGGAGCTCCCACAAACACGTTATCATCACTGTTGTACACGGCATTGAAGACTGTGGGAGTAAAAGTGAAATAACAGAGTGAAGAAAATTTTGTGAAAACCCTAATAATGTTAACTAAAAGTGGAAAACTACATAGGGAAGACATCTTTTAAAAGATGATGGAAATCGATTAAGGAGTATGTAGCCTGTACCTTGTGTCTGAATGGGGTTGAAGAAGGGGAACTTGTTCTGGTAAAGAGCCTCAAAGGCGGAGTTCCTGAGGGCAGTGACAGGCAGAGGCTGCAGGTCCAGCAGCTCAGTGGGTGGGGGGTACTTCTCCGGTAGGATAAGGTGACGGAAGGATACTGGGAGTTGAGTCTCACAGGCTGGAAAAAACCAACATAAAACACAAGTTACTTAAAATTCTTACATGATCATGTGCATCTATAACACATTTGAATCAAACTACTTACAGAGCCAGCGGTCTGAGACCACACGAATGAAGTACTGCGGTGGAAGAGGCTCGAACACTGGGACAAAGAAAGTCACGAGGTGCTCGTCCTGGGCGTACTTGGCTTTGAGGAGGAAGTATTCGTGGTGGAGGATGACCTCGCTGTCCACATCCTCAACCAGTATCCAGAAAGCCTCAGATGAGCCATGAATCTAATCAGGAAAATGAAAAAGACAGTTCAGTGTCTTCTCTAAGCTGACTATTTTTCCTTCAGAGTAGGGGCGCGGTCAACATACTAGGACCAAAACCCTAATTACCCCCTAAGACTGTCTGATAAGCAGCACATTAAGGATCTAACTGCTCACCTTGTCATCCCACTGGAAATCAGGTGTGACGGTGAGCTCCACTTTGAGTGTGGAGCGAGTGATGGGCTGCACATGAACAGCCAAGTCCAGTTTGGGGAACTGATGGACATACTTATGAATGGTCTTTCCCATCTTTGGCATTCGGATCAGTTCGCCTAGAAATGAAATGTGCAAGAGGCTTTTTAATGACCCTCCGGGCTGAGGAGGAAAATCAGAGATCATAAGGCAGAAACAAGAAGCTCACCAATCTCATTGTGGTTGAGGTCGTAGAGTCGCTCAAATGGGAAGTTCTTCTTCTCGATCTTCTTGATCACTTCCTCTGGTAGCTTCTTGAACTGACGCAGAGGAGACATTGACTGCCACCTGTGGAGAGTGCAGCTCATCAGTTTGCCTGCTGCCTCGACCGAGCAAAGCCAGTGTTCATTTAAAAGAGAAGAAACGACTTACATTCTCTTGTCGATCATCTTGCAGAGATTCAAGGTCTTGTCTGTGAGCTGAGCCCAGCCTCTGTTTAGCACGATCTCAAATATGGCTCGCATTAACCGCCCAGCACTCTTCAGGAACGAGAATAATAAAATAAATTATAACTTTATTTTCCATTTACAGAAAACCAAAATAAGGAAATTTCTACCAGTCACAAGTACATCTTTCTGTACCTGTGTAACATACACCATATCGGCCATGAGAGCAAAGCCTTCGAGCTTCAGTTGAGAGATGTATGCCTGTAGCAGCACGTTGATCTGAAAGGAGAACACAGAAAGTACCAGAAGCATTATTTACTGCAATTTACAAATCATTCCAAGCGACAGCTATTCTTTCCCTTTAAAAACACACATTGTGGCTTATCTGGAAACTGAAATAAACACCACCACAAGTTGTGTTTACCTTTGCACTGGGTTCCTCAATGCTTTCTTTCACAGGGATAGGAACTCTTTCCAGTAGCTTCTGAAGCTCCAGTTTCTCCTCCTAAAAGATAAAGCTGTCTGTTACTTTCCAATTGTTTATTTAAGATTCAATCGAAACCACCCTGATTGTGTTGGGTCAGCATACCTCTCTCACTGTGATGTTCCTGAACTCTGAGGAAAGTGAAAACACTCGGAAAAGTTCGATCTCACTGAGAGTGGGTTTCAGCAGCTGGTTGTAGGTTTGGATCGAGTCATGGGTAATGTAGAAGTGACTGGCAATGCGCCCCAGGTCTGTAACCTTTGAGTGAAGAGGCAAAAAAAGTCAAGCATCTAATCAGTACATCCACTCTCAATAAAAATAAAGAATACGACGGCAGTCAGCTGAGACGTGGATACCTGGAAGGTGCCGGTCCTCTTGTCATATTTGACGAGGCTGTTCTTGTCCAGGATGCTGGCTGCTGTGTGCACCAAGTCCATCCTGCGCCTCTCCAGCAGGGGGTCTGAACTCCGGTCATCATGAGAAACACCATACAGGGTGGGGTTGCGAAGCATGCGCACATACAGGTAGGTGTAGCCGAGCCAGTTCACAGCATCCTGACGACAAATTACAGAAATTTAATTACAATTTAAAAGAAATGGGAAATTTGATCCTTCTACCTTTAATAGCTGTATGTGCATTCGGGTCACTAACCTTTACGTTCTGCACATTTCCCAGTACTATCTCTGCATTGAGCATGTCAGACAGCTTGCCCACCATCTGACTCTCGATGGGCAGCTGCTGGTTTAGCAGGGACAGATAATACTGCAGCTCTCCGTGAGACGTGATCAGGATTCCCTCTCCTTTAGTGTCATACTGGGGACGGCCAGCTCGACCAAGCATCTGCAATCACACACATGTTTGATAAACAGTTAATGAGGCTACAAACTAAAGTAGACGACGTAGTTTAGTAACAATTGGGGATGGACTGACCTGCAAAATATCCAGGGCACCCAGTTCAGTCCATCTGCCTTTCTCTGGG
>VOQJ01012204.1:7625-20143 GCA_015052665.1 Apistogramma diplotaenia | reverse complement strand
GGGCTCTTACGTTTGCAAAAGTCTCAGCTCAGCCGGAGATGCTGAGTGCAGCACGGTGACGAAAGGTTGGCATCTGCATGCTTTTGGTCCTTCTGCTCCTTCAGGCTTCTTTACACCACCACCCACACACTGCTGCCCACCATCACAGCCAGCAGACGCACACGTCTTCAACAAGGTCACAGCCACTGTGTCCTCACAGCACTTAGCATTTCCAGAGAAACAGGTGCTGCACAGTCAGAGACCGAAGCATGCTCAAATGTCAGCTCAAAGAAACAAATGAGGACACACGAGTGTCAGCAGAACACCGAGTTTTAGGAACCTTTCTAATTGGTGATGTTTGTGTCTCTACAGTAACTGCAGTGGAGGCGGAGCCTGTGGTTCAGCTCCAGGAGGAGGTCAAAGGTAAATATGCTGCCGTCCGTTTACTTCACTGACCCGCTCAGACTGGACTCAGCACTTTATGAGTGTGTTTGCTGTCAATCATCTGGATCTGCTTTGACATTGTAAACTGTGTGTGACGTTTAACTGAAGCTCCTGTGTTTCCAGCTGGCTGCAGCGGCTCGTGCTAACCTGTCATTGTTCCACTCAGCTTTCTCTAGCACAGCCGTCACGGTGGACGAGGAGGCCCAGGAGTCGCACCTCACTGGCATAAAGTTAGCAGACAAACTCAGAACACTTGAACTCGAGTCCAAACGCTTCTCCAGCACTTTGGAAAGAAAGAAGGAAAAGCCGGTTTTCCTCAGCGAACTTTCTCCTGCAGCCGTGGCTGTCGGAGAAAGCGTTGTGTTTACTGTCAGAGTGTCCGGCTTCCCGAAGCCCGCCGTTCAGTGGTTTCACAATGGGCGGAGCATAACCAGCTCCTCTGTGTATACATTTACTCAGCAACAGGATGAGTACAGCCTGGTCGTTAACACGGTTCAAAGGGGATGTGAAGGCGAGTACTCCTGTACAGTCAGCAACAGGTTCGGCCAGTCGACCTGCACTTCTTACCTGCATGTTGAGGTGAAGCAGCCCGAGCGGGAGGACAGGGTTGATGGGAGTGTATTGGCACTGACTGGAAAGCCCCCAGAATTCACTGCACCTATAGAATCTGTGCAGCTGAAAGAAGGAGGTCAGGCTTTCTTCAGGTACTCTGTAGCTGGAGATCCTCTCCCTGAGGTCCAGTGGCTTAAAGGCAGTTTCCACATCCAGCCCAGTGGGTTCTGTTTCATTGTGAACAACCCAGATGGTTCTGGGTTTATTAACATCAGGAGTGTCAAACAGGAGCACAGCGGCTTTTACACCTGCAAGGCCTCAAACCAGTACGGAGAAGCCTCCTGCACTGCAGAGCTGCTGGTGTTCAGGGAGAAGGCTCCGGAGGAGCACGCCTTAGTACAGAAAGCTAAAGGTCTGAAGATCTCCATGACAGAACGAAGCACAGAGCTGAGACTGCAGCAGGAACGAAGCCGCTCGGATCAGCTGATCTACACCATCAGCACTGAAGACCGGCAGATTATTTCCAGTGAAGAGGTCGAAACGCTCAGAGACCTCGATGTCTCTGCTGCGACCCTTCATCGAGAGCAGCTCACCCATCAGGCCGCGGTGCTGCAGTCACATGAAACAGAGGAGAGGGTTTCTCTAGCTCCCAGCCACCCCCCTCAGGTCTCAGCTGTCCCTGTGAAACAGCTTCATGTGGCCACTTTCTTATCCTCGGTGCAGGAGAGACCAAAGATCAGCGAGCAGCACGCTGAGCGCATCCTGAGCCCTGAGCTGGTCAGACTGGAGTTTACCAAAGAGCAACCTCCGAAGCTCCTGTCAGCCGCATCTGAGGAGGTCCTTCCACTCACCACAGTGACAGTTAAGGCACTGATGGCTCAGACCCCCGAGCACACGAAGACCTCCAGTGAGGCAAGGCAGCTTGTTAGTAGCCATCAGGTGGAGTGCGCTGTTCCCATCACCAATGAAATGTCAGAAATGATGCAAAGACCAGATGAAGAGAGGAGTTTCAGAGTCACAGAGGGGGTCAAGATCTTATACTCTGCTCAGTCTGCAGCACAACTTCAGCTCACAGACAGACACACTGAGCCTCTGCCAGCTTTAGATGCACACATTCAACCTTCAGTGGATAAAGAGCAGCCGAAACCAGTGGTCGCACCAGTGAGCCAAACTACAGTGGCTTTATCCAAGGAGCAAACATTTGAAACACAAAGACCAGAGCAGGAAAGCATCACCCCATGCAAAGACATGCTTTACAGTTCAGCTATAAACACCGAGGAGAAATACGAGCTGCAGGCGGAGCAGACAGGCCTGGTGCCATGTAAAACATCTGCTGTGAGCCTGCAGCCACAGCAGGCGGGAGAGCAGCTTCTGAACCTGCAGCTCATCAGTGATCAGCACTTTTTACTGTGTGAGGGAAGGTTCAGCAGTGAACAGCCTTCAACACAAGCCGCAGAAGTGAGGAAGAGGCCAACGTTCCTGCATTCAGTGACTCAGGAAGACCAGAGGACTGTGGTCTGTGAGGCAGCTCCAGAATTTGAAGCAAAGATTAACAGCACCTCTGTCCAACCGAAGGAAGAGTCAGTGCAGGCAAAATACCTTCATGCAGTCCATTCTGCATCGGTTCTACCAAAAGAAGGCCTGCTCACAGTCACAACACCTGACCAGCAGGTGGCAGCGCAGAAACAGGAAAGGGCAAGATGGCGCGCAGCTACCTCAGACGAGCGACTAGAGATCACTGCAGATCATCACAAAGATCTTGACATGTTAGTGGGCAGCACTGAGTCGCAGCCTTGGACTGAGTCCAGGCCTCTAAGCGTCCTCGCTGTGTCCTCCCAGCCCCTGCAGCTGCCCAAGGAGACCCCGTTAGTTATAAACATCCCGCAGCAGCGTGCATTAGTCCAGAAAGAGGATTGCTGGAATATCATGCAGTCTTTGAACATCACAGAGAGCCAAACTCTGGAAGAGGGTCACACTACTAGTTTTAAAACTGATGAGAAATTTAAGCCTGAGATTAAAATTGAGCCCAAGATCCCAAAAAAGCCTGTTTTCATAGAAGAAAAGGCAGTTGCCAATGAAAGCTGCACTGTCTTAGAAGCTGCTGAGCAGGACTTTGCAGTCCAGATCCAGGAGGGCCAGTCAGTCCGACAGTCTGTGCTTCTAGAGGAAAAACACGTGATTGTAGGAGAGCAGTCCAGTGAGATACCAACAGTCCGGGGCTCCACTGTCAGTCTGCAGACGCAGCCTAGAGGAGTTCTTTTCATCCCCGAGTCCAGGAACGCTCAGACTCTCCCCAAAGAACTCAGCTTCATCATTCATGTCCAAAAACCATCTAGTTTGGATGTGCGACATCAACTCAGAGATGCTCTTCAATCAGCTGTGGCCACTGAGCAGCCACTTTTACTGGCTGATGTTGTTGGAAGATTAGAGGCAGTGGAGGTCCAGGAGGTCAAGGTTCAGAGAGAACCCAGACGGGCTGCATGGATATATCTTATCACCTCTCCAGGTTCTCCCCTGGAGATCACACTGTCTTTTGAGGGTGAATACCCTCAGACAGCTGACCTTAGGCATGAACTCCAGGTAGCTCTGCAAGCGATGGTTTACCAAGAGCAGCCAAGTCTTATATCAGAGCAACCAGGCTCCCTGCAGAGCGACAAGCCTCAGAAAGTGCAGGTCAGCTCAGTGTCCTCCAAGGAGGTGCTGTCTTCTGTGGTGGACACTATCATGGTGGAAGAGAGTGCAGTCAAATTACCTCCTGCTGTATCTCAGTCTGCAGCTCAGAAAGTGGAAACCAAGGCTTCTTTCCAAAGTGCAACACTTCAGAGTCAGACTGAGGTCCACGAGTCCAAGCAGGTGAGCAGAAGGACTGTCAGGTCAGAGAAGGAGGTTTGTGTCCACAGAGAGGAATATCTTTCAGAAGCTGTTATGATCAGTGAGTCCTCTGACAGCATCGCTGACTGTCCCGTCATCATGGACGCTCTGGAGGACGTCTGCGCCGAGGAAAACGGCAGGGCTGTGTTTGCTGCCACCATTAAACACGTCAGCAGAGTCAACTGGCTTTTTGGTGGGAAACTGGTGACATCGGGCAAAGAGTTCAAGTGTTCTAAAGACCAGGACACGTACACATTAGCGATTGACAAAGTGGTCAAAGAAAGGCATCAAGGAGAGTATGTCTGTGAGGCTGAGAATGAAGTCGGCAAGACGACAGCATCTGCAAGACTCTTGGTGGTCCCACGAGGTTTGATGATCTCATGATCTACTAACACATGAATGAGGCCTTTACAAGACTAATCTCAGAGTTTCTTTCCTAAAGAGGTTTGAGGTTTTCATCTGACAGCAGTGATCACATCCTCACATCTCCACAGCCTTCACAGCCATTTGTCGCCTTCAAAGAGTCACCTTTGACCTCATGCCTTTAAACCTTCATCATTCCAACTCCATTCGTGTTTGCATGCTTTCTTTCCTCATCACAGAATCCCTGTTCATCACATCTGCCTGAACCTAATGCATTTTCTCCTCCACCTTCATCACAGAATAACTGTGTGCTCCATCCCGGGTTCACCACATCTCGTGTCTGTGTGTCCTCCTCTGCAGCTGCTGGTTGTTCACACTCCTTCTCCCATTTTCTCTTTGCAGTGAAGCCTGTGTTCAGCCTCAGAGCTGTTCCCGTGGAGATCAACATTGGCAACACTGCCAAGTTTGAATGTGAGACTGAGGATGCTCCAAACGTGAGCTTCAAGTGGTTCAAAGATGGACACCCCATCAAAGAGGGTGACAGGTGCAGGATCATCAGTCGCTTCAGATCTTCCTCTCTGGAACTTCTGAGGGCAACCAAGGATGACAGCGGCGAATACACCTGCAAGGCATCCAATCAGCATGGCAGTGATGAATGCTCCGCCTCTCTCAGTGTCACAGGTAAGAGTAGTGCAGATTTCCTCCTCCTGGGCTGGTGGGGGTGGGTTCCTGGTGTCTGTGGGCAGGAGCTTCGTGCTGACGTTTCGTTCACATAACTGTGATTTTGCTTTCTGTCCCTGTTTCGATTTCGGTCAAATTTATTAACACTGATGTGTTTCTCCTTTTCTTGATCCCTGTAGAACAATTTCCTCCTGTGTTTATAAGTAAACCTGAGCCTCAGACTGTGTATGTTGGAAAGAGGGCTGTAATACAGTGTGTAATAACAGGATCTGCTCCCCTCAATGTTGTCTGGCTCAAAGACAACCAGCCCAAAGTGCCTGCACACTACCAGACCTCCTGGGAGAAAAATAAGCACACTCTTGTGATAAGCAGTGTGGAGGCAGCTGATAGTGGGCTCTTTGTGTGCAAAGTAACTAATAATGTTGGGACAGCTGAGTGCAACACGGAGCTGCGTGTTGTTGGTAAACCCAGCTTTGTGAAGGCCCTGGCTCCGGTGGCTGCTGTGGTCGCAGCGCCTCTGCACCTGGAGTGTCAGGTGGATGAGGACACTGGAGTGAGTGTCACCTGGACCAGAGATGGTAGAAAGGTCCACCAGTCTCCAGACTGTAAACTGTTGTTTGAGGATAAGACAGTAACTCTTGATATACCAAAGACCACATTGAAGGACTGTGGCAGCTATGTGTGCACAGTGACTAATGAAGCGGGGAGCGCCTCTTGCTCGGCCTCAGTGAAGGTGCAAGGTAAGAAGTGTCCAGTTAACTTTCAGGGAAACTGCAGCATTTGAAGCTTTTGCAAATCTGCAGTCCTGGAAATTAACAGTTATGTTGTCTGGTGTCCATTTTAGATGCTGTAAAGCATCAGCAGTCTTTTAATCTCTTTCTCTGGTTTTTAAAAGCTTCTTTGACTTCATAATAGCTTTGTTAACCACACACTTCTGCAGAGCCACCAGTGTTCGTGAAGAGGCTGGAAGCCACAGCGGTTTGGAAGCAGGGCAGCACTGCTCGCCTGCAGTGCACCAGCACAGGATCCCCTCAGCTTCACACCACCTGGTTCTTTAACAGCAGCGAGCTGCCCGCTGGTGGCAGACACGCTGCCACTCTGAAGGACGGTGTCGCCACTCTTGAGATATGCGATGTCATGTTGAGTGACAGTGGAAACTACACCTGTGAGGTCCTCAATGAGTGTGGGTGTGAGAGCTGCAGCATTAAAGTAACAGTGAAAGGTTTGTAGCAGTTTTAGTGCCAAAGCCCAAAACAAGAACCAATTTGAAGTTGGCATAAGAACTTCTATAACCAAGCTATATGTTCCCCTTAGAACCACCCAGGTTCAGAAAGGAGTTACTGACCACGGAGGCAGTCAGAGGGTCAGTAGCTGTGCTGGAGTGTGAGATTGCAGGCTCGGCACCATTCGAAGTGTCGTGGAAAAAGAATAAGAAACGCTTGTCCTCAGATAAGAAGTTCAGACTGGTCTCACAGGGGGGCGTGGCCTCTCTGGAGATCCAGTCGTTTGAGAGCGCCGATGCTGGTGAATACGAATGCGTTGTGTCCAATGAGGTTGGGTCAGTAACCTCAAAGTCAGTGGTTAAACAGAAAGGTTAGTGATGTCACCTTTATTATAGTGCTCTACAGTCCGGCTGGGGCTGACTTCATTACACTGATCATATTTCAGAGCCACCGATGTTCTCAAAGAGGATTGAGAGTGCCACAGCAGTGCTGGGAAACACAGTGAAGTTACAGGGCACCCTGAAGGGCTCAGCTCCAATCACTGTCAAATGGATGAAAGACTCTGAGCTCCTCAGAGATGATGATCCCAATATCAACATGTCATTCATGAACAGCATCGCTAACATTTCCTTCTCATCCGTCGAGCTAAAACATGGTGGCAAGTACACCTGCCTTGCTGAAAATGAGGCAGGACAGCAGAAATGTGAAGCTATCTTAACGATTCAAGGTTAGAACAAAATCCTGTTACAATGTTTCCACAGCTTAGATGCAGCTGTTTGTTAAGTCTGAAACAATCTGTTGTAGAACCAGCTAGGATTGTAGAGAAAGCAGCCTCCATCAGCGTGACTGCAGGCGATTCGGCCACGCTGGAGTGCACCGTGTCTGGAAGTCCGGAGCTCAAAGTCAAATGGTTCAAAGATGGCAAGGAGATGATCAGTGGGCGCAAATATAAGATGGCAGTGAAAGAAAACACTGCCATCTTAAAGATTCTTGCAGCAGACAAAGGGGACACAGCAGAGTACAAGATGGAGCTGTCCAATAAAGTTGGGAAAGACGAGTGCAGCTGCTCGGTCACGGTGATAGGTCCGTTTTAGTCAAGAACACCTCATTAATAGCAGTTTGATGAGCAGAAGTGGCCCCTGGTGACGGTAACATGTTTGGTATATTTCCCCACACAGATCGTGCGGTTCCCCCCTCCTTCACCAAAACGCTAAAGAAAGTGAATGCAAGCATTGGCAATAATGTGACCTTGGAGTGCAGGGTTGCTGGATCTCAGCCAATGGTTGTTTCTTGGTACAAAGATAATAAGGAAATCCACAGCGATGGCAAATACACGCTTGGTTTCAGTGAGAGCACGGCCTCTGTGACAGTGGCCAGCCTGGACCACAGCGATGGGGGCGTTTATACATGCAAAGCCTCTAATGATGCTGGAGAAAAAGAAACCACTGGTGCTCTGTCCATCAAAGGTCAGAGGAACTGAATGACCCAAGATTAAAGGCTAATTTGGTCGACATTACAGACGATCACAGGTGACAGGGTGTGAACTTACCTGCTGTATTCTTCCCCAATAATCCAGAACCTCCAGCCTTTACCGTGAAACCCGAATCTCTCGATGCGTCCCCGGGATCAAACGTCGTCTTAAAGTCTGAATTTACCGGATCAGCTCCACTGGTTGTTAAATGGTTCCGAGAGGAGAAAGAGATTTTCACTGGGGGGAAGTATTTCATAAAGAAAGACTCCTCTTCCAGTTCCCTGGAGCTCCATTCTGTGAAACCCGGTGACTCGGCCAAATATACATGCCAAGTATCCAACGATGCCGGGAAGGTGGACTGTACCTCGGCACTCTTCATCAAAGGTGCATCAAAGCTGCTTCTTTCTTTCAAAACTGTTTTCTTTAATTAACCTCTTTATCTCAACTACAACTGTTACTGTTAATTTACAGAAGCGCCGACATTTGCGATGAAGCTCGAGCCTTCAGTGCTGCTGAAAGCTGGACAGCCTCTGGAGCTGTCCTGCAAAGTGCAGGGCACTCCTGTTATTGCTATTACATGGTTTAAAAATGGCTCCGAAGTGGTTTCAGACCTCAGACACACCATGTCCTTCGATGGCTCGATGGCCACTCTGGGTGCAGAGAGCTGCTCTGTAGGGGACAGTGGAGATTATGTCTGTGTGGCATCCAGTGAGGCCGGCCGAGAGCAGTGCAGCAGCTCAGTAAGGGTCAAAGGTTGGTTCACTCTTCAGCAGTCAAACACTTGTTTCCAGCAGCAGCATTAAGCCGAGTCCTGCACATGAGCATTTCATGGAGGTTTGCTTTAGTTTGGGACTCGGTTTAATCTGTGAAACCTGCTGGAACATTTTACTCTCTAATGTCCACAAACTTCAGGTTTGTGATCTAAAGTCTGGTTCACAGGGTTGATCAACACGTTTAGTGCTGCGTGAACACTGTGGGGGGTTAACATTACGTAAAGGTCTGTCACAGCAAGTGTTTGATGGTTCTAATGGAACCACAGGTAGGCAGCGTGATTGGTTGTCAGCTGTGTGCTTAACTGACGACCACCCACAGCGTAAGCATGTACAGCTGATTGATGGATAGACTGCATTAACGCGCAGCACACTCTGCATATGCTGCACAAGTGAAGCTCCTGGCTGGAGGTAAAACTATAGCTGTGAACAGCCTCATGAACCAGCAAACCTGGATAAACAGCTGCAATCCCTGGTTGATCCAAGTCAGGATGGCGAGAATAAATAGAGAAATGTTACATTAATTCTAGCTAATCAAAAACAGCCATCAGAGTGTATTCAAATGCTCTCAAATGTGTTTCAGTCCTTTGCCTGGCACATGGGTATGGGTCAGGGTTAGGGTCGGGGTCAGGGTTAGGGTCAGGGTCTGCTGACCAGACAATGCAAATATACACCCTTGATACCTGTTTTCTTTGGTCAAATCTCGATGACAGTCATTCACAAACATCATCAGGTCCCGATGTCACTCAGAAAACTTTAATGCGTGGAATATGGGCAATGTGCAGGCACTGAACAGCCAGATGAACTCTGTGGACCAGACTCAACTCTTTCATGCTTGAAATGCCTTTAAATGTAACCTTGTGCTGTCTGTTTTTTAGAGCCTCCAGAGTTTGTGAGGCCTTTTGAATCAGCTGAGCTTCTTATGGAGTCTGACATTATCTTGGAAGGAATCATTTCAGGTTCCTCTCCATTTGAAATAAACTGCTTCCTCAATGATAAGCTGATCAGAAACGACAAAAGACATAAAATCAGTGTCGAAAATGACACAATCACTCTTCAGATCTCAAAATGTGAGAGAGGAGATGAAGGAACATTCAAGTGCACCGTTTCAAACGATGTTGGGGAGACGTCTTGTTCTTGCCAGATTTCTCTCAAAGGTTAGTGATGGGCCCGTTCGCTGCATGCGGTCCACTCTCTCTGCAAACGTTCACCATGTTGATGTAGATGGCCAACAGATAACATCAGATTTTCCATGTGGGTCATGTGTGTTTTTGAACATCTTGCAACTTACAGTCTGATTTATGATCTTTTCTCACTAGAACCACCATCATTTGTTCAGAGACTAAAGGACATGTCCTGTATCGTGGGTTCTGAAATCTCTATGAAGTGCATGTTGTCTGGGTCACTTCCCATGACTTTCTCCTGGATCAAGGACAATCATGAGCTCACAGAAGATGAGCATGTTATGATGTCCTGTGAAGCCAAAAGCGCCATGTTGAGTTTGAAAAATGCTCAGTTATCACATGGCGGGAAATATGTCTGTCAGGCACAGAACCCAGCCGGGACTCAGAGATGTGCAGCAGTTGTCATAGTGACAGGTTTGTAGGATCACTGTGGGTCTTCATTGTCTGCTTCTGCTGTTGTGTCACGCTAGCCGCTTCATCTGTTGCATGCAGCGCAGGGGTCAAAGGTCATTCAGCTGTGAATCATTCTGTTATCCCAGAGCCAGCAAATATTTCAGAACATGCAAAGTCCATCAGTGTAACCCAGGGCGACCCAGCCAGGCTTGAATGCAGGTTTTCAGGCACTAAACCGCTGAAAGTCAGATGGACTAAGGCGGGAAAGGAGCTGACCTCAGGACAGAGATACCGGATACAGAGCACTGACACAAGCTCAGTGCTCAGCATCATGAAGGCGGAGAGGAGCGACAGCGGTGACTACACCTGCGAGGTGTCCAATGGTGCTGGGCACAGTTGTTGTGATGCATCAGTTACAGTCGTAGGTCAGTTCATCCAAAAGGTTGCTGCGTGCCACACTTTGTTTTCAGATCCTTCTGTGATCACATCTTGGGTTTGTTTTTTCACTTTGTGTGAAACAGATCAGATTATTAAACCGTCTTTCACAAGGAAACTGAAGGAGACTGAAGCTCTGAAAGGATCGTTTGCTCATCTGGAGTGCCTCCTGTCTGGTTCTCTGCCGATGATGATACAGTGGTACAAAGATGACACAGAGATCCGCACCTGTGAAAAATATAAATGTGCATTTTTTGAAAATGTTGCTTTTCTGGAGATCGGCCGTCTCAGCGGTGCCGACAGCGGCAGCTACACGTGTGTGGCTGGAAACGAGGCAGGCTCCGCCCACTGCTCTGGGACTTTGACTGTTAAAGGTTTGATCTTGTGCACCATCAGCATTTTTACGTAGTTTATCGCAGACTCACATTGCACACATTCTAATAGAAGTGTCGGTTTTTCCACCAACAGAACCACCACACGTTCTTGAAAAGCCTGAATCCATGAACGTTGTACCCGGATCGAAGGTTAGGTTTAGTCTTCGTGTCTCGGGCACACCTCCACTCACCATCAAGTGGTTCAGAAACAAAAAAGAAATCCTGCCGGGTGCCGACTGCTCGTTAATCACAGACAGCACTTCGAGCTCACTGGAGCTCTTCTTTGCTAAAACTTCGGATTCTGGAGAATATGTCTGTGAAATACAGAATGCTGTGGGCTCCACTTCATGCAAGGCTACACTCTTTGTAAAAGGTAATCACGAGTCTCTCATCTTCATCATGCTTCTTCATTTTGCAAATGGCTTCCACCTTTAAGTCATTTCTGTATGAACCTTTTTCAGAACCCCCGTTTTTCACAGAAAAACCTGAGGCTGTATCATTAGTAAGAGTGGGAGATAGGAAGGTGTTTGAGTGCAGGTATGGTGGAACCCCAGAGATCTCGGTGAAATGGTTCAGAGAAGGAGTTCAGCTTCACCAAAGTGTCAAACACAAGATGTCAGTTCTTACCTCCGTAGCCATTTTAGAGGTTTGCCAAGTTAGTCAGCGAGACGGCGGGAAATACTTCTGTGAGGTCTGCAACAAGGCCGGCGCCGAGAGCTGCAGCTTTGAGCTCGTAGTGAAAGGTTGGTTCTGTGCTCACATCAGCCAAAAAGGAGATCATGTTGCATTCTGCATAGTCGTCATCTTTAACTTCAAAGGTTTCTTCAGAGTGCTTCGCCTTGTTATTTCAGAGCCGCCATCGTTTGTTGAGGAGTTGTCATCTCTCCAAGTCGTTAAAGGTTCCACGGCAGTGTTTACTAGCAAAGTGGCAGGAAGTGCTCCATTTGATGTCATGTGGTTCAAAGATCAAAAGCCGGTTTCATCCAGCCAAAGGTTTCTGATTGTTGATGGTGAAAACGTGGGCTTAAAAATCCAGCACTGTGATCTGGACGATGTGGGCACCTATGAGTGTGTGGTAGCCAATGAGGTTGGACGTTGCTCTGGCTTGGTGGTCTTATCTCTGAAAGGTTGGTTTTGTTGGCTGTACCACATGCTGATTTTCAATGTTACCATGTAGCATTTCATACGCTGGCATTACAACAATATCTTCTTCCTACTAGTCCCTCCAACCTTTGTTAAGAAGATAGCGAATGTCTCTGCTGTTCTGGGAGGTGCTGCAGTCTTTGGCTGCTGTGTAGAAGGGTCCCTGCCACTTTCTGTGCAGTGGAAAAAAGACGGGATCTGGATCTCACCGGATCCAAAGGTGGAGCAAATGTTTCGGAACAAAGAGGCCACTCTCAGGATTCTTGCTTGTGAGGCAACTCACAAAGGGAAATATACCTGCCAAGTTGTAAATGAGGCCGGGCAGGACACATGTTCTGCGACTCTTACTGTGCAAGGTACATCCACCTCGAACACGGTTCTTCTAGTATTAGAGCAACTTCAACAAGCACACTCACCTCTTTTTTGGTGTTTTAGAACCACCAACAATTCAAGAGAGACCAGAGCTTGTTAAAGTGACTTGTGGGGATCCAGTTATTCTTGAGTGCAGGGTAGCTGGAACTCCACATATAAGTGTAAAATGGATCAAGGATGGCAAAGAGCTCCAGTCAAGCCCAAAGCAGCATCTGTACTCTGAGAACAACCTCAGCAGGCTCATCGTAATGGCCTGCTGAGGT
>VOQJ01012200.1:0-11455 GCA_015052665.1 Apistogramma diplotaenia | reverse complement strand
ATTGCACAAATGAAAGAAAGCAGTCCTACATGTTTGTTTAATCTGTGCACTGAAGGACATATCCTGGTCAAACATGACTCCAAGGTTTCCTCACAGTGTTACTGGAGGCCAAGGTAATGCCATCCAGAGGAAGAACCTGCTTAGACACCATGTTTCTAAGGTTTGTGGGGCCGAGTACGAGAACTTCAGTTTGATCTGAGTTTAGAAGCAGGAGGTCAGAGGTCATCCAGGCCTTTATGTCTTTAAGACATTCCTGCAGTTTAACTAACTGATGTGTATCATCTGACTTCACAGATATATAAAGCTGTGTGTCGTCTGCGTAACAATGAAAATTGATGCAATGTTTCCTAATAATACTGCCTAAGGGAAGCATGGATAGTGTCCTAGCACAGAACCACTGGACTAACCTAAGTGCATCAAGACCTTGTTATCATTTTCTCTGCAGCTTTTTGGTTTCATCCTACAAAAACAGCCAACCTTCCACTGTAAGCTTCATCCTTTAGTGACGAAGGAAATTAATTCAAAGTATAAAGCTCAAACTTGATCATTGCTAAAGTGGACTAACACAAACCTAACAGAAAAATAATTTTGCTGCTGATAAACACTGGTGAGATACACCATCACCACCCTCAGACTCTTAAAGGTGCTGCAGCACTGCTTGCAGATACTCACCGGGCCGTAGACTGGCTGGTAGCCGGGAGGAGCAACAAACATGGCGGAGGTCACTAAGGTGGGCAAGCAGACCGGAGCAGGAGAGTTTCAGCAGACACTGATCCTACCTGGGTGCCTTATTTTATACAGGTGAAGAGGGCGGGGCAGGACGGGGTACCAAACCCCGCCCTGCAGCACTGTGTTTATTTTGGAGGACTCGTATCCAAATACCCTTTGACCCAGAGGAGTGGCACTATAAGCAAAGTGTGTGTGTGTGTGTGTGTGTGTGCAGCTGGGAAGGAAAAACCCAAATCACTGAAGCATTTAGCATCCACACCAGACAGTAACAGACTGTTCAGGCTGAACCTGATGAAACTCCGTGATCGTGGTGCCGAACTCGTGTTTGAGCTTCTCCTTCTGTTTGCTGCTTTGGGAAGAACAAAGTCACCAAACACAATCACAGCACTGTGGACTCACTATGATTCATCAAATGTTCTGCTGAAGGCAAACAGAAACACAAGGATCCTTATCTTCCCTCAGGTACGTGCATGAATGTGCACACAGGTGTTTCCTCCCTGGCTAACAGCAGCAGTCTGACACACCTCATGGTGTTTCTTTAGAAGCACAAAGTTTTATATTTCAGATTCTTCCTGCTTAGATCACTTTGCACGGCTTTCTCAGATTCATGAGCTCGTCAGCTGGAACAGCTTTCAGGTAGCAGCTGCTGTGAAGCATCGTTACTGTACAGTCTGAGTAACGTTCCCATGTGATGGCAGGAACGACTCAACTGAGTAAAGACCAGTCCAGCTTTAAGAAATGAAGGTCAGTGGTCATCAAAGGTTATGATGAAACTGGCTCTCATCAGGACCCAAGGGTCCATCAGAGTTACAGCCTCAGAAACTAAAGCTAACAGCCCCCAGATAAGAGCCCAGCTAAAGGCTTCAGAGTTCAAGCAGCACATCTCAGCATCAACTGTTCAGAGTGAATCAGACCAGCGGGAATCGGTCCTTTGATGAGTCCAAATGTGAGATCGTTGGTTCCAAACACAGGAAAGGTGAGCGGATGGTTCCTACATGTGTGGCTCCCGCTGGGAGGGTGTGGGCTGCAGCTCTGAGGGCTGTCTGATGACCCGGCCTCCACCATCACCTGATCAAACCCAACCTGCAGAGTCAACCTGCAGCCAAACAGTGCTGGAAACTGTTTCAGGTGATGAGCTGACGGAGCTGATGGAGAGAACGCCAGAGTGCAAAGCTGTGATCAGAGCAGGAGGTGCCGACTCTGAAGACTTGAACTGAAGCTGCTGTGTCCAAATGTGCTTTCACGTTCACATTAAACCTCCAACTCTGCAGCTTCCGAGTGATCAGCTGAGCTCGTCACATATGAAAGGAGGAGACATGCTCACGTTCTCCTTAAAATAATCTTTTTATTCTGTAGTGAAACACAGGCTTCAGTCAGACGACTGAGGAACACGCTGATCTCCACCAGCTCCACCCTTCAGTCACTGCTGTCTCTGACACAACATTAGATACACGACAGAGCGTAAACGAGCTTTCAGGAGGCAACGAGCCCCTGAGATCATCACATCACACACCACCGTTTAACTGAGAAAATAACTCCTACAAATATGGATCATAAAAACTAGCAAAAACAAAACCTTCTGACAGCAAACGGGGACACAAACCAGAGCTCCTCCCACTGAGGACGAAGAGGACGGCTCCGTCCTCGAAGCCCAGAATAAATATGGTTTATGTAAAATACGTCTCCTCGTTAAAAGGCCTCGTCAGTCCTCAGTGGCAGATGGCGCTCTGGCCAAGCGCGCACATTAAACACATTCAGTAGTGAACGCACTGAGCAGAAAGACGGGCTAAAACGTCGTCTTCACAAGATCGGATCTGCATTTAGACACAAATACCCTCCTCATCCTCCTGTGCTCTGTGAGAGCGTCAGCAGTGGAGTGGGTACCACATACATTCAGGGATGCATTGTAAGACTTAAGAGTGCCGTATGTGCCGCGTACTGATGACAGTGTGTTTACTATTTAGGCAAGTCAGGTGAGGAGCTTCCATTCACGCCTGCATCCGTGAACACGAGCCGGGAGAGGAGAGTGAGAAAGGCGCCCCCTGCAGGACGTCAGAGCAGCGGCTCACACACGTAACAGCAGCAGCTATGTACAAAAATACCACAAACAATAAAAAGAAAACAGCTCAAATCAAAGTGGGGAAGCTGTCTCGCTGAAGCAGAGCATCGCTGCAGGCACTGCGACGCAGCGGCAAAGAGCCCGTTTAAAGACACGACGGATACGCAAGGCAAACTACGTAGACTTCACACAAAGGCCACGAGGGTATCGCAGCAGCTTCCTGAATACCATCGTTCTGCTGCAGGTGGCGCAGCACTGCAGTCCAAGTGTGCATAGCTTTAACACGGGGCAGACATGTGCAGACTAAACTAATATATCTTTTCCTCTCCCTGAAAATCCCTCCTCCCTCCACGCGACGCAGGATTTATCCGAGCTGGTCCTCGTACTGCTTCCTGAAGCAGTCTCCAGCAGGGAAGAAGTCCCAGCATCGCTCCTGGTACATCTTCCACACATAGGACTCCTGAAACATGGTGCAGCATCAGATCAGCGAGGACCGACTTACGTGGTGTTTGTGGGCTTTGAGCTGCGCTCACTCACCTGTCCTGTGTGCTCCGTCTCATCTTTGTTGATCAGATACATCAAGAAGAACCTGAAGCAGAAACACTCCTCACTCATCAGCCCTTCATCGCCGTGCTCATGCAGGAAAAGTGTGATGTCACTCACATGTAGTTGGCTAAATTATGCTCTTCTAAAGTGTGCGTCTCGAAGCCGTGCGGCGTCGTGTCAAAGTAGTCGCTTCCTATCCCACAGATGAAGCACTTGGTCTGCAGGGAGACGGGACAGAGTCACTCCTGCACCTCCGAGGGAGCAGCAGGTCGTTCGGCTCAGCCTCTTACCTCCATGTCCTCTCGGACTTGCTCCTGCTGGTCTCGGAGCTCTCCAAAGGCGTCGATGATCAAACCTGGCAGAGACAGATTGTGACTGAGACCTGCTGCTGTTCAGTGCTGAGATGGCAGCAAAAACACTTCCTGCTCGGATCACGTGACCCAGCGTGCGGGTCCTGATGCGGAGGTGAGGCCTTACCCTGGATGATAGCCAGCAGGATGACGATGACGAAGAAGAAGAAGGTGATGTCAAAGACGACACGATAGAGCTCGTATTCGTCGCCGGCCGGGTCCTCGATCTCGTCTCCAATCCCACCGCCGGCTCGCACGCCGACGTACATGTGGAACAGGTAACACTGTGGGGGTTACAGAGAGGTCAGCTGGGGGCAGGTCAGAGGTCAGAGTGTTCTGTGCCCTCCACTCACGGTCATCATGTCGTCACACTTCATGTCCGGCTCGTCCTCGTCTTCACTCATGTTGTAGAACTTGCGGAAGAAGTTGAAGGCCACCACGGTGTAGAGGTACACCACCACGGCCAGCAGACCCACCGTCATCACCAGCTGAGGGGCAGAGCGAGAAGTGAGCAGCAGCTCAGCACACAGCACGATGAAGAAAAGCAGCTGAGCCGCAGTGGAACCTGTTTGCCGTTGTGGGTGACGGAGGACAAAATGGTGCGCAGGGTTTTGACGCCCATCGCGATGTCAACAAGATGAGCAGCGAAGAAGAAGTTGTTGTAGTGTCCAAGCAGAGACATCAGCGTGTACCACACCAGGTAGAGGAAAGTCTGGAAAACAGATTCACCTTTGTAATCTCACATGAACGTCTTCAGCAGCAGAGGTCACCACTGCTTCTTTACTCACGTTGTCGGTGAAGACGACACCAAACTTCCAGATCTGGTATTTGATGTCGATGGACGTGATCCTGCACATCAACACACAGCAGCCTTGTTAAAGTGTGACTGTGTCAGTCGTGCTGATTGGTGCGCGCGTGAACATACCAGCTGAACATGGAGGTGTCGGGTTCGGGCTTCTTCCCAAACGTCATGGCGCTGACATCCAGGGAGGCCAAGTCCATCCCCAGCAGCTCCGCGATCCTCTCTCGGCCGTAGATGTCGCCATATTTGTCGAGGACCTGCAGGTTGGTGCAGATGTTGAGACGACCTTCACTTTAAGCCCCTCCTACAACAACATGGCCGACAAAAACTCACCTTTCTCTTGACGAACTTGTCCCAGTAGTTGTTGGGGAAGCTTCTGCATCAAAGCACAACGATACAAATGTCAGTGCCTGTGACTCTAATAAGGCCTCGACCCTCAGCGTTTGAATCAGCTGGAGAATGTTGGGACTTCCCGCCTGTACAGGCAGCTGCTGTTCAGGTGAGACGAGGCCGAGGACACGAGTGCAGCAGGGCGGAGTCAGCAGCATTATAAAACCACACTGGCTCCACCTGTTCAGCTGCATTCAGCTTTGTTAGGTACACCTGCTCAACACAAATATCTAGTCAACCAATCACACGGCAGCACGTGGACACGGTCAGTGCGACCTGCCGAAGCTCACAGCGAGCATCGGAATGAGGCAGAAGGGTGGTGTGGGTCACGCTGAGGGTGGTGTGGTTGTTCACAGATGCTCATAAATGTTCTCTGAAAAAGAGGACAGAGAGCGCGGTTCTCCTGGAGAACATGATGCCAGAGGAGGAGGGCAGACTGCTCCGACAGGAAGGCCTGGGACCCCTCGAAGAGCATCTCTGAACACACAGCAGGTCAGACGTGCAGATGTGCTACAGCAGATCACACCAGCCCCCCTCCTGATGTCCCTAAAGTGGACCCTTACGGGGACATCGGAGTGTCTCCATCAGTGTGAACTCAGAGACAGGGCAGTGAGGTCACTGTCCTCAGGCGACCTCGGTCTGCTGCAGCCGACACATCTGCAGGAACTTTGTGCTCTGTACCTAATAAAGTGTCATGATGCTGAAACACGGGTCTTACGGAGTATTGAGCACCAGCCGGTCCCACTGGCCCTTGATGTCATCGTCCTCGGGCTGCTCGGTGACGTAGAGACCATCGAACTCCAGCTTTCTGGCCAACTCTTTCTCTCTTTTGAAGATCACCAGAGGGACCTGAGGAAGGCGGGACATCGATGAACACCCCCCCCAAGATGCTTGCAGAGCACAGAAAGCCAATCACACACTCACCTTCAGGCAGTTGTAGCCAATGATGCAGAGGAAGGAGATGATGGTGTGGACAATACCGAAGAAAGCCATGGCCGGCTCCATGTAGCCAGTGCTCTCTTCCAAGAAGTAATACAAGGGACCTTCCTCCTCCTCATCTTCTCCTCCATCTTCTAATCCGGACCCATCCTCCTCAGCACCAGAGCCTTCAAAAATGCCAGAACCCTCAAAGAGACCAGAACCCTCAAACTCCTCCTCACCTGGAGGAGTTTCAGACACCTGTGACGGTCAGACACGAGAACAAAGCTTCAGCACAGGAACTCTAAAGAACAGCTGAGACGTGCAGGAACAGACCTTATAGAAGAGGAGGATGAAATTGAGGGCGAAGGCGATGAAAAGAGCCAAGAACCGCAAATTATAGAAGTTCCGAGAAAGGTAGTTCTGCGGGACAGAGAACCGAAAGGTTCATGATGCTGTGACACACAACCCGTGTTCTAACGCACAAACCTGTGAGCGCTCACCATGAATTTGATCCTCTGGACCTCCAGCTCGTTCCACAGCTTGAAGCCCTCCTTATCGCACTTCTTGTCTTTCTTCACTTTGGTCTTCACACTTCTCTCTTCCGGCTCCTCGGGCTCCTCCTCCTTCACCTCCGGCTCCGGCTCGGCTTTCTCTGCCTTCTCACCGTTCTCCGTGCTGCCAAACACACAGCTGATGAGAGCGTGCACGAGGATGCGTGCACGGGGATGCGTGCTGCACGTGAGCAGCCACACTAAACATTTATATTCATGGATCCAAAATGTTTTCAGTTTCAGGTAAAACTCACTCTGCTTTCTCGGTCTCCGGGGGGGCCTCTTCTTCAGCTTCTACTTTTTCTCCTCCTGCTTCTCCTCCTGCTTCTCCTCCTTCTCCTTCTCCTTCTCCTCCTTCTTGTCCTGCTGCAGCTGCCAGCTGTTTTAATTAAACATCACATTAATTTCATCAATGAGAGGAAACATATTCATAAACAAGGACCAGACTGAAAAACTCACCAGCTTCCTCTTCAGCAGCGGCGTGCCCTCTGGGGTCGGAGGCTCTTCTGGGGTTGTCTCTCCAAAGTCTCCAAGTCCTCCAGGAGTGTTAAAACCAGGCATGCGTCCACCTTCCCTCTCCTCACCATCCTCCTCTTCCTCCTCTCCACCCACGGCATCTATGAGGTCTGCTGCTCCCTCTGTATCTTGGACTTCTCTGGCGCCTGGTTCGGGCGGGAGGTCCCCGTGAACTTCATCTTGGGTGGGGTCTGGCATGCTGGCTAGGATCTCTGTGACGGTCATCTTCTTGGCACCCTCCACCAACCCTCCACCAAACAGCGCCTTCCATATCAGTGTGAAGAAGCCCTTGCAGATGCCATAGACAAACATCAGGATTCCCATCACGACGGTGTAGATGAAGGTGACCAAGCCGATGACCATGTCCTTCACCGTCATCCTCCGGAGTTTGCGGTAGCGTCGCCGCAGGTTCCGGAAGGTGAACATGTTAAAGAAGTTCACCACACTCTTGAGGAAGTCTGCAAAGGCAGAAGCAGACTGTGGAGCTTCACCCTCACCATTCCCTTCATCGCCTTCTGCAGGCTCTCCTTCATCTCCTCCGCCTTCCTCTTCTTCGTCATCATCTTCTTCCTCGGCGCCGTCTCCCTCCGGCTCAGAGATCGATGCAGCGATGTTCATCTCAAAAATGGTGTCCTCACAGAAGTTCACAAACATCTCCATCTTCTCGCTCTCGCCGCCCTCGTTGACCACGTCGAAGATGAACTGCCGCTTGGACTCTCTGACCTGAGGCATCTCCCACTGGTTGCGGTTCTCCTCACTGATTTCAAAGTAGATGCGCTCGATCCTCCTGCTGGCTCCCATGATCTCGATACGGCCGAGGAATGGGCGGAAATAGTTGAGCACGCTCTCCGCCTGCTCCAGGAAGTTCTGCAGGCGGGTGTCATGGGGCACGTGCTCCGACAGGTTTGTGAGCAGAACAGCAATATTGAAACCAATGTCTTTTGCTGGCTCTTGGAAACGATCAGCAAATTCCTCGAAGTTGATCATCTCGTTCTCGTCGGCCTCCGAGCACGAGAGGAGGAACTGGATCTCAGAGGGCGAGTACTGCTTCTGACTGTCCATGGCCTTGGAGAAGTCCTTCTTGGAAATGAGACCACGTGGATCCGTCACGTAGTCACGGAAGGCGTCTGACGCCACGATATCCTTGAGCTTGAGGAACATGTCGAAGAACTTTAGGATCATCTCCACGTTGCTGGAGGACTCCACCAACATGTCCACCATCTGCCTGGCAATGGTGCCATTCACCACGTTCCCTGAAAGCAGCACAGAGTGAGGGGAGGGCAGGACAGTAAGAGCCCATGTGACAGCAGGAATATCTCACCTTCAAGCAGCGACAGAAGCATCACCACCATGTCCTTCTGCAGGTCCAACAGCTCCTTCAGCAGCCCGATCTGACTGGAGTCCTGCAGCAGAGACACGAGCGTCTTACTGTGTGCTGCCGTGTTAACAAAGGTCACGGTTTCATGGTAATAAGTGAAAGGACTACCTCAGAGTGTGCTCTACTCCAAAAATGATCCTGGGATTGCATTTTTAAACAGAGAACATTTTTACACAACAAATAGGACGCTGAGTGTGATGGGCAGTGAGACAGAAGCAGAGGGAAGAAAATGGCTCTTCTTAATCTGACAGAGAGGCTGCAGGATGGAAGGCTTTGCAGACGCTAATCTGATCAGTCCTGAAGGCCTGCACCAGGCTGGTGGAGAGCTGCAGGACCAGGATGTCATGACCAGCCAGCAGCACCTTCTCAGATCCCACAAACATCTAAATGAATCAGCTAAGTGAGCTGAAGCTTCTCTAAGAGTCAGCACCCCAAATCCACATGAGTGCCATAAAAGCGAAATGTGAAGCTCTGCAGAGAGAAGCATGAGGACGGTGCAGACTGAGGGGGGCTGTGAAAGCTGAGAGATGAGGTGGATTTGCTGTGAGAACAGATTCTTACGCCGTTTCGCTGTCCAGGATCAGGGTGCATCTGACAGACATGAGATTACAAACGTTACACGGCAACATTGTTACTTCCTTTGTTTCAGCTCGAATATTCACACTTTGTCAGGCCACGTGTTCTGTGAATCTACCTGAAGGTCTGTGCAGGTAAATGATCACAGGTGTGCAGAACTAAACGGTCTCAAAGTTTATGACATAAAACTCAGAAATGCATCTTAATGAGCAGCAATCACACCAGTCAGAGCAGCTTTAAAGAACCCGTCACGTCTCAGAGGAAAGCACTTCACTCTGCAGGAACCTCGTTACTCCTGACGCACAAATAAAAATGAATTCGTTTAATCTTCCTTACCTGAGCAAGTTTCATCATCATATGAGCAAAGACATGCAGAAAGCCCACAACAGCATCCCACAGTCTGCTGTGGGCCAGAGACTGCTGGTTCCCAGTGCACGGGCCCTGAAAGTGAACACAGAAGCTTTAAACATTCAGGCACATCCTGACATATGTGAGGAAAAACATCATTTCTTCATCAGTCAAATGTCCAGTTAGCCTGTGATGTGCAGCCTCACCTGGATGTATTCAGTCAAGCTGTTGAACACCTGCTTTGCCACAGTCATTGCTTTGGAGAAATTCCTCTTTCCAGGCTCATCAATGATGTCCTTTCCTGAGTAGTACCAGTAAAAGTCACTGATCGACTCCTGCACGGAGGAAGAGGAGGAAGAGTGTGACGTTCATAACAATTCCCTTTATGTTTGATCTTTGCAGGGTGAGACGGGCTGAGCCCACCGACCTGCAGGCGAAGCAGGTAGTCCACGGTGCAGATGATGACGTTAATCGTGGTGGTGCTGCCCGTCTGAGTGCGCAGGTAGTTCTGAAAGTCTGACAGAAATTTTAAAATAGCACTTCAGGATTTCTGTGCTGATCAGTTTCATTTACAGTTTGTAGTTTTGTTCCATGATAGTAAATTATAGAAATGTCATGGAATTACGGCCACTTTTATACCCAGTTCTCACATTTCAGAGACTTCAAATTAATTTCATGACAAATGAACAGAAACAACATTGAAGCCGTTTCAACATGAACTTGGATTTTGAAGCTTCTCGGGGACGTTGATGGAAGTGACGGAGGCGGAGACAAACCCATCAGAGGAGCGACCGAATCGTTCCTACAGAGAACGAGGTGCAGGCCTCTGCTCGCCTCACACACATGCTGCAGACAGCGCGCCACAGGACACTGCAACAGCAACTCGAGAGTTTCTCCAGGCAACAGTCAGTGACTAAGGTGCTCACCTGAGCGCCGCTCAACACAGCAGGAGTTTCAGTTATTTGATGCTAAAGTGGATGAAGGCCTCCAGCTGGATGCAGGTGAGGCCTCAGCCAGGGGAGGAAACACGGCATTCGTGATGCCCGTGGTTCCTGAGGTGGTTCCTGAGGTGGTTCCTGAGGTGGTTCAGGCAGTCGTAGACACAAAAGTACTACAACAGTCTCTATATTCAAAAGGTGGCTGTAATTCCTGAGCAGTTAAAGCAAACTGCGGTGAAACTCCTCAAATCAAAGTCTGAACCGGTCTCATTTAAGATCCACGCAACCATGGAAACAAACACCAAACCAGTTTATGAACACGAGTCAGATATGTGCAGCGGTTCAGCACGCCCCCTGGTGGACGGTCGGTGACAGCAGCCACGACGTAAGCAGACCTACCATTGTTGTGGCCCTCACAAAGCAGCTGAAGGAAGCGGAAGAGGTCGCACGTGAACTCGTCGTCTGCCATCACTTTCTCATCTAGGATGAACAACAAGAGGCGGAAGATGAATGTGAGGAACAGTCAGAGTGCACGTGAGCTCGTTCTGTTAGGTCACAGTGAAACAGGTGTATTAGCACACAGCAAAGGAGTCGTTACCTCACGTCTAATTATCATTTACTCTTTCTTTGCATCCTAATGTTGTTTGACGGCACCCTGCAGCACGGCTGGACTGAACCTGGAGTACCGGGCGTTTTCCTGGTGGGCCGACGGTCCACAGGGTGTTGGTTCTCATTCCTAGCATTCGTTTCGATGTCTCACTATGGGATACGCCCCCTCTGCGTATTCCTCAGAAGCAGTCATCACCCTTTGGTTTGCCGGTTCATGAAGGGGGTCCGGAGATTACTCCCGGTCTCCAGGCCATTGGCACCCCCTTGGGATTTGGCACTGGTTCTGGATGGGTTTTGCGGCCCACCATTTGAACCTCTTCAAGAGGCTGATTTAAAGCATCTGTCTCTGAAGACGGTGTTGCTGCTAGCTTTAGCTTCGGCTAAATCATATCAGATATCAGTGATATCCATGCTCTTTCAGCACATCCTTCATGCACTCAGTTTGCCCAGGGGCAGGCTAGGGTGCTGTTGAGACCCAACCCAGCCTATGCCTAAGGTGGTGGGGTCCTATATGCCTATTACTTGACAGCATTCTCCCCGCCCCCTTTTTCTTCTGATGAAAACAAAGGCTGCACATGCTGTGTCCTGTTCATGCTCTGCATGCTTACTTGGACAGGACTAAGAGTGTCCGGGTTAGCGACCAGCTTTTCATTTCATGGGCAGGCCCTCACAAGGGCAGGCCTATCACTAAGCAACGGCTCTCGCACTGGGTTGTGGAGGCAATTGCGTTGGGATATGCGAG
>VOQJ01012199.1:0-13143 GCA_015052665.1 Apistogramma diplotaenia | reverse complement strand
GGGGGGGGGGGGTGAGAGGGGGAGGGGGACGGAAAAAAGACATGCTTTGGAAGACAGCGAGAGATTAATAATAACTAATGATTATATACAGAGTGGCATATAAACACAGAGAGTGAAAAGAGGTGAGTAAAAAAAAAAAACTCAGTGCATCATGGGAAACCCCCAGACATTTAGGCCTATAGCAGTGTAACTAAGGGAGGGTTCAGGGTCACCTGATCCAGCCTAGCTATAAGCTTGATCAAAAAGGAAAGTTTTAAGCCTAATCTAAAAAATAGAGAGGGTCTCTGTACCCTGAATCCAAACTGGGAGCTGGTTCCAAAGAAAAGGGGCCTGAAAACTGAAGGCTCTGCCCCCCCATTCTACTTTCAATGCAACACAATGGGGCAACACATTTTATGTGAGAAGATTAGTTAAGTTATTATAGGAGAAATTTGCTCTGTCTTTCTAGTTCTCGTCAGTATTCTAGCTGCAGCATTTGGGTCAACTGAAGGATTTTATGGTCATAAATAACTTCAAGATTTCTCACAGTGTTACTGGAGACCAAGCTAATGCCATGCAGAATCGGTATCTGGTTAGACACTGTGAGATTTGTGGGGCTGAATACAATAAATTCAGTTTTATCTGGATTCAGAAGCAGAGAACTAGAGGTCATCAAGGCCTTTATGTCTTAAAGACATTCCTGCAGTTTAACTAATTGATGTGTGCCAACTGCATTTATTGGTAAATAAAGCTGATTATCATCTGCACAGCAGTGAAAATGTATGCTATGCTAATATTGCTGCCCAAGGGAAACATGTATCATGTAAATTAAATTGGTCCTAGAACAAAACCCTGTGGAACTCCATAATTTATCTTAATGTGTAAAGAGGACTCTCCATTTTCATGAACAAATTGGAGTCTGTTACATAGATATGATTCAAACTACTCCAGCGCATTACCTTTAATAACTATGACATGCTCTAATAACATGCATGTTATGGTCAACAATATCAAACACTGCACTGAGATCTAGCAGGACTAGCACAGAGAGGAGTCCAGTGTCAAAGGTCATAAGAAGATCCTCTGTGACCTTTGCTAATGCTGTTTCTGTACTGTGATGAATTCTGAAACTTATAAGTAATAGAAATGTTAGAGCTTGGCCCCTAATTAGCTAAGACAGCTGGGTCAAGTAATGGCTTAAAGTAATGGTTTATTAACTGCCATCTTAAAGGCCTGTTAATAGATATTGCTTGATCAAATCTAAGATTGAAACATTAATTAACGATAGGACTTCTTTGAGCAGTCTTGTAGAAATGGAGTCTAATAGACGTTTTGATGGTTCGGAGGAAGCAACAACTGAAGTTAACTCAAAAAGATCAATTGGAGAAAGAGTCGAAATAAATATCAGTAGTATTGAAAGTAGCTGATGTCTGAGGTTAGTTGTGGATATATTTTTCTTTAATAATAACACCAGGCTTCGAGCCAGTGGTTGATCGGCCTGCATTGCGCCTTGCAGAGGCGCCGTTGCGCCGGGCTGAGGATTTCACCGGCCCAGCGGTTAGTATTAGCTTGCTAATTAGCATTAGCATGTTAATGCTAACACCCCGCACGCGCTGTGCTGAAATTTTTTTCTGGCTATAAGCCTGAACACTATTAATTGACTTCAGTGGGAGTTGCGTTAGGTAGCTATTTTGCACTTTGCTGGCACATGGCACCGAGAATAACAGTGAAGGAAAGCTAACAGCACCTGGTATTCATAGGTCGCCCAACCCTTCTTAGCTTCCAAGATCAGATGAGACAGTGCGTGCTCAAAGTGGTATGGAAAGACAAAGGTGATTGGTGGAAAGGAAATATAGATCTCTCTTTCTAGTCAGTACTCCTGCTGCAGCATTTTGGGTCACCTAGAGGCTTTAAAGGGAGGTTTTTTTGGAATTACAGACAAGGAATTACAGTATTCCAGCGTAGAAGTTACAAATGAACAGGTTTTTCAGCATTACTCTAAAACACTATGTTTCTCATTTTCACAATATTGTGCAGATGAAAGATTTGAGTTTATTAACTTCTTCATATTCTCTTCAGGTTCAAATCTTGCCCTTTGTTTGACATGGAAATCTTTGAAGAATTATAGAATTATAAGGCCAGAATGCCTCTGAGTGACTCGAATTATAATGTGACAGTTATGTTTGAAACTTTGCTTCAAGGACCTGGATTAATAATGTTTTTTAGGAACAGTTTAATCATGTCCACCTGAAACATCCTCACTACTAAATATTCCACAGTTATTAATGGTATTATAATGACATGGAAGCAACTGGGAATGACTTATCTGTCTGGCAATCAAATGGACAAGTCTGGGTTTGGCAGTTACCAGGGAAACGGTACTTGTCTGACTGCATTGGGCCAAGTGTGAAGTTTGGTGGAGGGGGGGTGATAGTGTAGGGTTGTTTTTAAGGAGTTGGGCTCGGCCCCTTAGTTCCAGTGAAAGGAACTCTTAATACTTCGACATACCAAGACATTTTAGACAATTTCATGCTCCCAACTTTGTGGGAACAGCTTGGGGATGACCTCTTCCTGTTCCAACATGACTGCACACCAGAGCACAAAGCAGCTCCATAAAGAACTTGACTGACCTCAACCTGACAGAACACCGTTGGGATGAATTACAGCGGTTACTGTGAGCCAGACCTTATCATCCAACATCAGTGTCTGACCTCATAAATGTTCTTCTGGAAGAATGGTCAGAAATTCCCATAAACACTCCTAAACCTTGTGGAAAGCCTTCCCAGAAGAGCTGAAGAGGTTACAGCTGCAAAGGGTGGGCCGACATCATATTAAACCCCGTGGATTAAGAATGGTGTGTGTGTGTGTGTGAGGATGTAAACATTGTTTTCCATACCTGCATTGTCTTGTGTTGTTGCTATAAGCCTGTGGGGCACTCGAGGCGAGACCTTCAGCCCTGCTCGTATCTGATAGAACCTGAGGTGGTGCATAAAAACAGAACAGTCACACTTCATAAACCGGCACCAAACAGCCAGACTTCCTGGAGTCTGCAAATTGTTGAAAGGTAGAAACAAAAACCTGAAATTTCAACAATTTAAAAACATAGTTACAGATATTTGTAACTATATTTTGGACTAATAAGAAGGTGCAGGGAAACTGATTCAAGCTATCTACAGTATTTACATCTTACATAATTTGATTCGCAATTGATTATGGCTTACCAAAATTACATTATCTTTCATTTCAGTTTTGCATTGTATATATGTTTAACAAGTCTCCCGGCTGAATATATGTCACAGTTATCCTAAAGACTGGCCAGTGACCCGGGTAATTTCAAGTCACTGAGGAATCAAACTGACGAGTGGTCGCTGGAGGCTCCTGGCTGTCCCTGGGTGGGTCAGATCAGTCTGTAAACACTGGCTAACTACCCACTGAGCAACAGCGAAACTTGGAAAGCAAACCAGATACAGAGACTGCTTGCCTTCAAAATAAAAGTTTCTCCTCACCAATGAAACTTTTACTTTGCAGGCGAGTGGCCTCCTTTGCCAGTTTGTGTCACACAGTTTTGAAACCACTTGAACGGGTAGTTGGCGAGTGTTTACGGAAAGGTCAACGAACTACGGGCAATCTGCTAGCAACCAGTGACATCACAAGGAGGTTTTTCATGCAGCACTGCATAAATCCCTGCCATTCTCTTGCCCAGCAATAGTGAAACTTGTGCCTCACTTCTCAAAAGGTACAACTTTTATTATAAAGCCATAACCTGCTGGGAACCTGCAGTGCAGCACTGCATACTGTACCTCTGTGTGATCAGTGTCACACTGTGACAGCTTGTTGCCATGGTGCTGTTGATTTTGCAACTCTTTTGCAACTTTGTAAGCTGAGTTTAAACGGGCCTAATGCTAATGCTAATGCTAAACAAACTCCCACTGCACAACTGTCACTGTGTTTTTAATGAATTATTGACAAATGGTTATTATAAGTACTGAAATTTTGAGAATATTTAAAGTAGGATTCATTTCAAATGATAAGCAGTCTTTCTGAGTTAAATATCATTTATATTCAAGACTATGGTCAGTGTGACCCAACGCAGACTTGGGCAAAAGCTCGGCTGCATTAACAATCTAGAGACCAAAGCATGGCCATGAACTTGATTATCTCGTCAGTGTATTAGTGAGCGTGCTCATAAAAAGATTCATAGAAGCTTGAATAAAGACAATTAAGATTTTTGGGAAGGAAGAGGCCCATTTAGTGGTCATTCACTACTCCATAGCTATCCAGATTTCTGGACAATAAATAACATTGTTATAACAATCTTTTAAGTATTAAAAGACTATATTGCAAAAAAGACAGAAGTGAATAACAAAATGCAGCTGCGTTCTTAATTTCAGTATCAGAAGTAAAATATAAATGCTGCTTATCGCACGTGTATCCTGTACAAGTCAAACAGATTTGATCAGTATTCCTAATGCAATCAGTGTACATCTGTCAGGCCCACCAGGCTGGCACAGGGATTAGTATCAACTTTCAATCACATTTCACTGTGACGAGATGTGGCGGTCTTGGTAACTGAACTATTCTTATTCCATAAAGCTTTATCTTCACACTGGGGTCACATTTTGCTTAGTATTCGTATCAGATGTCTTCTGATGTCTGAGAACAACGTGGCATCTAGTAAAAACAAACATATTAGTGCACTCAGCTGAAGGGATTATCGTGATAAAGCTTCAGCCCATCACATTTGGAGAGGGAAAATCATTTTGATAAAGCTGCTGTTTCATCGAGCCAAACGAGACGTTTTAATCTGCAGACATGGTGGGCTGCACGGGGACCTTTTTTAGTCCAGCAGTATCATGAAAACTGCAACAGCAAAGTAAAAAAAACAAACATTAGATTTATCATAAATCATAAATACACCTTATTAATCTGCTTATAAACGGAGACAGTTTGTTTGCATGTTCTCTGGCAGGGAGAGAGGGAAAGGTTGTAATACTTCCTTTTATGTTTTTTTTCCATTCACCTGCTACTAAAGGAATATAAGCCTGGGAGAACAGCCAGTGCATTACTGCATATAAACTGGGTTAACTAAAAGCACTGAACACGCTGTTATACCGAACACTGTCAGCACTGTGCATGTGACGTTTGGCAACAATTTTCCGCTTACACTATGCATGTGCATGGTGTAGCAATACCAGAGTTAGCACCTATAATAACTAGTTATCTCCAGCTTTGATACAGCTGTCGGGCTTCAGCCACATCAGAAGTGACAGCTGCCAAAAGCAGGCGACAGGAAAAAATAACAGAGCGACAAAATAAAAGGAGATGTAGCTTCAGCTCCGGCTAGCTGAGGTGATGACGGCTGCATTTCATCAACATTGGTTTCAGCAGAGGTGGAAAGGCACATGACATTTAAATTATCCACTAAATTCAATTATACTTTCAGGAGTCCTGTCTTCATCGATATGTGCAGTTTGACATTTACAGTCATATTCCATAGGTAGTATGACTAGAAAATGTCATACCAGCAGGTATCAAATTAAAACCGTGTGTGTGTGTGTGTGTGTGTGTGTGTGTGTGTATATAAAATCCTTACCCCCTTTGAAAAAGATCCACATTGTGAAACTTGTGCAACTCTAGAGAAAACTCCACTGTTCCCTGTACTTCAGACATGATATAATCCCACTCATCACCTGTCAAAGAAGAAAACAACCAGTCAATATGATATATAAGACCGCTGGTCCAAAATAACACAAAATCCACACTGAAGGGAAAGACAAATGGTGACATTTCTAAAACCAGCTCCCACTGAAGTGATGCTGCATGACTCATTCAGTGTGCTGAGGTGTGGATGGCAGACTGCATGAGACAAAGACAGACACCTTGGTCTGAATATAGTTCTCATTATCACTGGTCAGGTTAATGCTGAAAATATGGTCACTGCCCCTGTGGTTGAATTATTTCACAGTGACAGCATGAATGTGCAGCTGTAGGTTCGACTACAGGAAACCTCAGTCTCATGATGCCGGCTGCTGTAGCATTGACGCATTACCCTCCGTGTACGCTTGAATAATTGAAGAAAACATGGGTCTCCTTATTTTGTTTGACAAATGGGGAAATGTAATACTTTAAAGGTTAATCTAGTACATCTCTGTGGTGTCCACTGATGCAAATGAAGTGATTAGTTACCCAAAAACCTCACAGGGTTGTTAGTTTACATCCGGTCTTTGGTCACATAACACAGAAACCTTTCTCAAGAAAACAAATGTAAACATGGAGCTTCCATTAGCCCTTGACTTGTGTGTTTTTAGTGATGCTTATCTGTAGGACTTAATAGGTATAGTCCAGGTCATTGAGACAAATACAGGCAATGTGACTAAATAAACCTGTGTGAGTTTCTATTACCTGTAATTAAAGCTTAGCACATGAACCATCCAATTCACTGCTCACCGTTGCAAACATTACATATACCAAGTTCATAGTACACAGAGGATAAAGAGCCATGAGAGCTGAAACATGTCTGAACTGCCACCGATCAAAAGGTGCTGAAACACTGACAGTGTTTACAGCCAAGCATATTAAATAACCCATCATTAAATGCTTTGAAATATAATCCCACCAAGTGTGTGGTATTGGGTTAGTGTTCCTGTAAGTGCTGTAAAAACTGTTTAAACTATATCGCTATAAAAAAAATATACACACAACGAAGCATCATTACAGTAAAACAGTGCTGTGAAACAGTTTTTACAAGTGCAGGTTGTGCATGACAGCCAGTCCTCATCTTAGTTAGCTTAAGAGCATGTGAAGAATCATCCAGCATTGCATCAGAGCTCAGACACAGCAGTGCTGCTAGAATTTGTGTAAAGTAAAATGAAAGAATTACTGATAATTGCAAATCTCACCCCCTTGATATCTAACTTAGCATCTGCTTCAATAATGAGGCAGATTTATGACAGAAATTAAGTAGTGGGCTCATTTTAAAGGAAGAGGAAGATAAAAGCAAGCTTTTTTCTTTAGCTAGCATCTCTCAATTTCAGTGTCAGCTACAATGAGCTACATAAGTTAATTTGAAAAGTTATCTTTGGGGCACTTTTTGAAGCTTTCAAGAGACTTGTTTTAAAATGAATGTGCTCTAACACGCTATTCAGTTACTTACACGATGTGCTAACAGCTAAGCTAACAGCTAAGCTACCAGCTGTGTCGACTACTTTTTAAAATATTTTTAGCGGACTCATATTAAAATTAAAAATCTGTTAAAGGTATCTTTGGCTACACATATGATATTTTGGTAACAGCTAAGCTGCTGCATGACCCAGACAAAAAGCATAGACAGTGTAAGAACTTCCCAGCTAACGAAGAAGCGCCTTAAACTTCGAAGCTAATAATGGCGAGCAGGAAGCTGCTACTCGACTTGCTAGGTGGCCGACTGGCTAGGTTTGCATCCATATAAAATTAGATGTAAAATGCAGATGTTACTATTAAACAGGTTCAGCACAGTTATAACTCAACTACAACATTAACTCATTGGTATCTTTTTTCTATAATTTACCATTTTTTAGATGAAAGTGAAAATGACAACGTTAGCCCAAGTGCTTCATGTGGGCTGATGTTAGGGACCAAAAGATGTATTTTATATCAAAGCGTGCGTATTTTATGCAGTTGTTACAGGCGAGTGGTAAAGGGAAAAAAGTCAAGCGTGACTTGTCCCTTCTACTGAGCAGCGAAATGATTTCCCAGTGTCCTCTCCTAACACTTTGCAGGGTGAGTCTAAGGTGTCCTCTCACTTGGCGGGAAAACACTTTTCTCTAATGCTGATAAGATGGATTATAAGAATCGTGCCAGGAAGCGCCTGTAAGTCTTCAGTAAAATCCACATTACAGCCGAGGACCATAAAAGCAAACCAGTGCAGCCCCGAGACACACGGTAACCTTCCTTAATGTAGCACATCAGCTGGCCGTTGCTGCAAATAGCCCGAGGAGACGAGTAACAGCAGGGATGTTTTCTCTTCGTGCTGACTCTGCATGCTGCTTGTACCTTTTAATGATATGATTTGATGGGAGACCACAAGGTCCTGAAATATGTTTCTCTTGCGCTGATTAAAATGTAGCCGAAGCCGCTTCACTGCTTCTCCAATTCACTGAGCAGTTCTTCAGGCCATCGTTGTACTTATGTTATTTGCTGTCTCCAAGATACATAATAAGAAGGAGCAGCTCCCATCTCCAGCTATGTGTTACTGTGTTACTGTAGGCAGGCAGTGAGCAGAATGAACACCGTGTACTTGATTAAATGGAAGCGTAGAGGACAGGGACTTACTGTAATATGCTTTTATTTCCCAGTGAAACAATCAGCAGCCTACGGTACACGACAAGAGGACCCAGACACGTGCACTGATCATCAGCCTGTGCTGAAAATTCATCAATAACGTTTATCAAATCAGCAAAACCAGCAAAGCACCCACGCTGACAGCTCCAGAGACACACAGCTGTCAGTCATCCGAGTGAGACGCCGTGTGTTTCCTTTAACGACGATGACAACAAGGAGCTCGGGCGATGAAACGACCCGTCGGCTCGAGCAGAACTGCAGCACAGGACACTTGTTTTCATAATGTCAGATCCCACGAAAAGACCAAACATCAACTATATGTTTTTATTTTGATTTATTTTTATTGGATTTGCTGATAAAAACGAAGTTATGTGACAGCTTTGTTCTCTCAGCTGCTTATAGATAAATATTTCAGGTTGAACCTCATCAGAATCTTTTTATAAATCTTTGTCGATTCAACCTTTTTGCGACCGGCTGCTTGTAACAAAGTGGCGAAATATACAAATTTAAAACGAGTTCTTTGCTAAGTTGTCTGTTTTGTGTGTGACTGTTCGTCCTTTGGTTAAGAAGCTTTTTTTTTTAATGCTTGAATGATTCAAAGTCAGTGTCAAGTGGCTTAACAAACAGAAAACACCGTTGAATGAGCATGTGTCGAGATATCGACACAACCTGCAGCCAAACTATACTTACTCCCCTTTGTATTTTCTACTGGAAGCAAATCATTAAACACTAATCATTACAAAACACCCATCTGCTGTCTGATTACTATTTAATGCAGGCCACAAACACACACACGCACACACTTTTGGAGGTCTAGAGTTTGCAGCGCCGTTCATTCTGCCGGCTTAAGGAAAACCTAAAACTCCCGCCTGCCCTTAAGACGCCCTTTCCTGTGACTCCTGCTGGATCAGCTCAGCTGGGACCGCTGACTGGCATCTCCAATCTGCATTTGAGAAAGGAAGGAGCAACATGTTCGCAGTCCCTGCGTGTGGAACGAGCAGACTTTGCAGGCTTAGCAGGCGTGGATGTCACAGTAACACGCGGAGTCACTGTTTGCCACGGGAAGCTGCTGAATGTGTGCACAGCTCAAAGAACCGGAAATTAATCTCAGACATTATTCCGTTCATTAACATCCACGTCCCTCTCCAGCAGACAATGACAAAGAACCGCTGGGTTACAGCCCCTTCTTTAAGCAGGGATATCAAACCGCAGTTGCTGTAGCGATACTTCATTTTCACCATTTCTAATTTTGAGAGAGAGAGAGAGCTATCTGCAGATTGGCTATGTGGAGTGGCACTTTACAGAAATCCACTGAGCCAGCCCAGCAATCATGTGATGGCATAATCTAGCAAAAACCCTCCACGATGCTGTATTAGGCTCTTTGTTGTTAAATTACAATGCCAAATCCCTGCAAAAAAAAGGGGGGGGTGGGGGCAAGAGAGAGATGGTGTGGTCTGAGTTATGGAGTTAAATGAATCAGAATATGACTTTGAGAGGATGTGACTGGCATCGTTGCAATCTGCAAATGAGATTCTCTGAAGATCAAGGGGCTTTTCTGCTGGCGTTTGGAGAGCTGCATGCTGCCCATAAACACGCTTACTGTTTGTACTCACAACTCTGAAGCACAGCTCAGTGTGTGTGGAAATAAAGTGCTGGTCATGCTGTAAGTGTGAGCATACAAATGCGTATAAAAGTTCAAATTGTGAAGACGGGCTTTTGAATGGAATGCTTGGGGCTGGCTTAACTGTTCTGTAATGAAATTTCAACATTACTGAATGAGAGCAATGTACCATTGTATCATCATTTATGTCTAATTATTTTTTTATGTGGCAAAGTTTCAGTGCTTTGCTTTCTTTGTGTTATGTCAGACTGCAGACGGGCAGCTTTGACCAACATCCTGTGTGACCACAAAGCTACAGAGCTGCACCAAACACAGTTACCAGCAATCGAAATTAAATTAGACTGTACTTCGGACTGCTACAATACAGTACGTTTACCAATGCTCTTATTGTGAAAGCGAAATCTATTTTTCCCTATTGCCTCTTAAGCTCATCACTGTGCAGCGCGCTTAAATGCTCGCTCGGACCTGACCGCATATAGCAATAGGTCAGACAAAGACCCACAGCTCACATACAGAGGAAGCGCATATGGAGTATAAATTTAACCCGTTAGGCTCTACGTTTCCGACCAAATCCGTCCTGGCGCCGAGCAGCGGTCTACTACACAATCAGCTTTCTCTGTTGTAATGTATGACAACTGAGCTCCCCCGTCCTCCCGTGTTCCGCAAACGGCAAAAGCATCCCACAAAAGCAGGAGGAAGGTGTCACATGTAGAATGAAGCAGCCTCACCTTAGCGGCGATATCCGCGGAGGGTTCGGGGGTCCGAGCCGTTACTGGGGTAAATAGCTGTTTGCGGACGGATGCGCGGTTTGCAATGTTTATTTCACCGCTTCTCCCGCTGCTGCTGCTGTTGCCATGGTTATTCATCCAGACCCAGTATGTTCTGCAGTCCCCCCCTCCTCTCTCTCTCCCTCCACCCGTCTCTCCCTCCCCCCGTCTCTCTCCTGGAGGGGCTGAGCACTTTGGGGAAAGTAGCGCTGAGTCTGCCTGTGTCTCTGTACACAACACCGACTGTATACATAGACTGTGGATAGTTTCACAAGAGGAATATTAATAGTCAGCAGTGCCGCTGATCAGCGTAATGCTGCTGGTGTCCGTCCGGCAGGGCGAGCTGACGTCAGAGCCGGCCCCCTAAAAGCTGAAGGGAACCGTGCGCTCGGAAATGACTATGCCAAGAAACAAAAGGGTGACTGTGGTGCAAACAAAGCATTATTGCAACAATAAACAGGCGGGCGACACGTCACTTGGAGACTCTGTTAAGTTTAGTATCATTAATACCATTTAACTGAAGAGATCTCGCATTAAAGAAGTAAGTGGTTTTTATTATAACCCATAAGTAAATTCTATTGTCCTCTATCATTCCCATAATAATCATAATTGAAACAAGAGCTTGCTACTGTGCATAGCAAAAAACTTCATACCATCATACCTCATATCCAGCATGTGCATTATAGGGGTGAACAAACTAAACCAAAATCCGATGCAAGCAGAGGCATGAAATATTCCATTCAATTTTATTTTATTTACATACTGTAGTGTCAAATTGCAACATCAGTCGCCTCGAGGCACTTTAAGATAAGGTAAAAACCCTACGACAACACAGAAGAAACGAACAATCAGATGACCCATATGAGCAAGCACCTTGGCGACAGTGGGAAGGAAAAACTCCCTTTTAACAGGAAGAAACTTTATTTCAAACATGTCAGCTGTTAGGACCCAGAAATGGTGCTTGTCTCTTGTACTGTCTGTGGTTTCCTTACTTGTCTTGTTTTCAGTGTGAGTGCTTTGGCGCCACACAACCACAACCCTCAAATGTCTGTATTTTGGCCAACAACATCTGAGCTACATATTTGTGAGTGTAAAGAATAAATGAGCAACTAGCTACAATCATAGCTACCTACAGCTGCCGATCCTGAAAACAGTCCCTGACATTGTGCTGAGCAAAGTGAAGCGTAGCAGTAAAGTTACAAGCAATGAAATCAAGCCAAATGGTTGAAAATGCTATTTCCCAAACAAAATGATAACATAAGCCATTTCATGTCCCCTAGAAAAACACTTAAAAATCAGAAGTCATTGTTAGTAAGACAACATCATCTGTTTGATTCTTGCAATAATGATAAAAAAACAAAAAAACAATCTGATTTTCTAAAGTGGATTTTCTTTTTAAACAAATCCACACAGGAGCCACTGGCTAGCTTGTTCCTGGCAGTCAGGTACAATTAAAAAGCCATCTGTCCTGGTTAAACAACTCTTCACTGACTAATCACTTGTCAGATAAGGGGGAGGGGAGGATTATGTAACAAATGAATAAAAATGTCCATAAGCTACTGGCTGCGGCTGCTGTATTTAACTGCTGTCAGCGGCAGGACGTTAGTTTCCTGTGATTCTTCTGAATCTCTGACTCACCGAGTGAGCGCTGGATAGCAGTTCTCCTGCGTTCTAAGCTTCACCTTCTGCTTAAAAAACAAAAGTCAATTGCTGCTTTTCTCTCGTGGCATTCTGCCATAAGCTGCAAGCGCTCTTGATTAAAAGGGGAGCACTATTGATTTTCTTTTTTTTTTTCTGTTTTTCAGCCAGTTGCCAGAGCCCAGATGACTATATAGTCTGAGGGGAAAAAACCTGGCAGAATTTCCAGAGGTTGTGCAGCAAGGACACCAGTTTTCACAGATTCCAATATCAGGACCTGTGTGATTATTCCTACGCAACAGTGAAGCTACACAGACAGAGCTACTGTATCTAATGTAGAATATAGGGGGGGGGGGGGGGATTTTTTTGATCCTCATCAGTGAAAACGTAGACATTGGTCATTTCTGCAATCACAGATTACGACCAATATTTACGTTTTGGAAGGGGAAAAGGCGACATCTAGCGGTCGTGGACAAAAGTGCGTTTAAGTAACGTGTTCGGTTTTGGCCGGCAGACCACAGAAAAAGACAAAAATATCGATGTCATCACGTCCCTCACACTACCCTAACCATAACCATTTGTTATTCTTGTAGGGAAGTCATTATATTGCCATTTGATACTTTGACAAGACAGGCTGGTAGCGAACCATCAACCTTCACACTGATAGATTACTATTCTATCCTCCGAGCCACGTCAACATTACCCACGGACAGGTCCATACGACACGCGATGCCTGAGGTGGGCGCAGTCGTTTGGAAACGTAAATATAGGTCGTATTTCGTGGACCTGCAGAAACGACGGATACTTACGTTTTGGTTG